>WNWK01001049.1:0-237500 GCA_009830355.1 Cherax destructor | reverse complement strand
GGTGGATGATTCGTGTTGTAACTGAGCAGTGGATATCCCTGGTGGATGATTCGTGTTGTAACTGAGCAGTGGACATCCCTGATGAGTGATTCGTGTTGTAACTGAGCAGTGGACATCCCTGGTGGATGATTCGTGTTGTAACTGAGCAGTGGACATCCCTGGTGGATGATTCGTGTTGTAACTGAGCAGTGGACATCCCTGGTGGATGATTCGTGTTGTAACTGAGCAGTGGACATCCCTGGTGGATGATTCGTGTTGTAACTGAGCAGTGGACATCCCTGGTGGATGATTCGTGTTGTAACTGAGCAGTGGACATCCCTGATGAGTGATTCGTGTTGTAACTGAGCAGTGGACATCCCTGGTGGATGATTCGTGTTGTAACTGAGCAGTGGACATCCCTGATGAGTGATTCGTGTTGTAACTGAGCAGTGGACATCCCTGGTGGATGATTCGTGTTGTAACTGAGCAGTGGACATCCCTGATGAGTGATTCGTGTTGTAACTGAGCAGTGGGCATCCCTGGTGGATGAATCGTGTTGTAACTGAGCAGTGGACATCCCTGATGAGTGATTCGTGTTGTAACTGAGCAGTGGACATCCCTGGTGGATGATTCGTGTTGTAACTGAGCAGTGGACATCCCTGATGAGTGATTCGTGTTGTAACTGAGCAGTGGACATCCCTGGTGGATGATTCGTGTTGTAACTGAGCAGTGGACATCCCTGATGAGTGATTCGTGTTGTAACTGAGCAGTGGACATCCCTGGTGGATGATTCGTGTTGTAACTGAGCAGTGGACATCCCTGGTGGATGATTCGTGTTGTAACTGAGCAGTGGACATCCCTGGTATTCTGGAATAGTAGGAATCAAACAGAACTAGACCCAAATCACAAAACACATTACATTCCCTGACTCTAGATCAAGTCTCTAATGATCTGAGTTTAATTTTAAATCAATGATAAGTTTTTGGCCGACCTCTTTTCATTTCTTATGATTATTTTAGAACTTAACTTTTGACAAAACATTTAAACGGTTGATGATTTGTTAATAACGTATTTGCCTTTTCTGGACAAAATTATGTTATATTTTAACTTATTTTCCTTAAGTTTCGAACCAGTAAATCTGGTTATTAACTGGATGATAACAAATTATCTATCTATCTATCTCTGTCTCTCTCTCACTACCTCTGTCTGTCTGCCTGTCTGTCTCTCTGTCTCTGTCTCTCACTCTCTCTCTCTATCTCTCTCTCTCTCTCTCTCTCTCTCTCTCTCTCTCTCTCTCTCTCTCTCTCTCTCTCTCTCTCTCTCTCTCTCTCTCTCTCTCTCTCTCTCTCTCTCATCCGCCTCCTATCATCTAATATTTATTTAACCGAGGAACCCTCATGCAAATTTGTCAATAAACCAGCATACATCTTATTAAATATGAGGATAATACTATAAGGTACAGTATGGCTCAAACTTCAGTGACGATTTTCAAAATTAGATGAAAAATTTAGATGATAAAATCAAGTCACCTTAACGTTCCTTTTTCCTGTTGATTTAAGTTGTTAAAGAAAATTAGTCTCCGCGTCAGAAGCTCGGAGCGAGAGAGGGTGGAGACAGAGATGAATAGATCGAGGGAAGGAGGGAGGGAGATGGATTAGAGGAAGGAGGAGGGGAAGGGAAGGATGGAAGATGACAGTCTGGATAATAGGGAGGGAGTGAGAGAAGACGGGTGGAAAATAAGTACGGAGGCAAAGTAGAAGGGGTGATGAGAGGTAAGAAGGGAGGGAAACGAGTTCGAAGGCAGGGTGGAAGGGAAGGTGGGAGATAAGTAGGGAAGTAGAGAGGGTGGGAGAGAGATGCAGAGAGGACTGGCCACGGTAGCGGGGGAGTTGGCCCCCGGAATACTCTCCAGGTAGAACAGCCTCAATGTAGGTAGGAAAAGGATGGTTGAAAGAAGTTATTGAGGGAAGGACTGAATGGAAAGAGGGGCAGAAGGAGGTTGGGGAGAGATAGAGTTAGGGAGAGAAGGAGGAAGTACTGTCATATAGTGAGTGATAGAGCAAGGTGTGAGTTATCTTTCACCACTAATAATAACATATGTGGCTACACCATTAATGTAGCGAAATACATTAAGTGTTAGGAAGACACCTGTTATTACTACCGTCACTCATTCTGCATGACACAGGTATTTGGAAGGCACTTGGTCATACTACTGTCACTCATCATGCATGACGCAAGTGTTAGGAAGACACCTGATTTTACTATTGTCATTCATCATGCATGAATGAAAGATACTTGGTCATACTACTCATTCTTTTTGCAAGACACAAGGGTTGAGAAGACACCTGATCATACAAGTCTCACTCCCCACCCAAGACACAAATATATGCAAGTAAAGTATTTTTATTATTCACACTCCTCAGTCAAGACACACGTATACTGCTGTAGCCAGAAGTTTCTTCTCAAGACCTTGAACAGTATCAAGGAACCTACTCAAATCCTACTCCGGACTTGACCACACAAGACGACGGATCTGAGGAAACTCAGGAAATTCACTTAAATGACCTTGAGTTCTACGAACTCATGGTCATGTAATTTCTTTAATTTCATTCCAGTCCATGATAGAAAATAAATATAGACCTTGAACAATTGAGCGTAAACATCTTGCTCAACCGAGGTAGACAAGGATAGTTAAGCCAGGAATTCACACAATAGGACGAGTACAATAGCAAAGCGTTCGTGTCAACTCGACTTGCACCTCGACAGGCAGATAGGGCCAGTGATTCCGTCATTGACAATCCCAACAATATTCCATCCGACATTGGCAGTTGATTACTAGATTCAAGGGTGAAGCGGGCATCACACCTTGTACCACATAAAGCATTATACAATATGGAATCTTGTATTACATTAAAGCCTTGAACCCCATAAAGTGTTGTGCCATATGAAGCCTTGTATCATATGAAGCCTTGTAGCACATGAAGCCTTGTAGCACATGAAGCCTTGTAGCCCATGAAGCCTTGTAGCACATGAAGCCTTGTATCACTGAAAGCTTTGTATCACCTGAATCGCTTTAGCACACGAAACCTTGTACAACAAGAAGCATTTTATTACATGAAACCTTGTATCATATGAAGCCTTGTACCACATGAAGCCTTGTATCATATGAAGCCTTGTACCACATGAAGCCTTGTACCACATGAAGCCTTGTACCACATGCAGCTTTTTATCACAATGAAGCCTTGTTGAAGCTTTGTACCACATGAGGCCTTGTATCACATGCAAAATTATAAAACAATAAGCATTGTACAACAATAAAGTCTACCACATGATGCCTGTTATCACGTGAAGCCTCGTACCTCATTAAACCTTGTTCCACATGAAGGGTTGTAATACATGATTTTTTTTTGCTATACGAAGCCTTCCACCATGTGAAGCCTTGAGCTTCATGAAGCCTGTGTCACATGAAGCCTACATGAAGTTTCGTACCACAAGAAGCCTTGTTTAACATCATGTCATGGATCATATGAAGAATTGTACCACATGAAGGGCCCTACCACATGAAACATTGTACCACTTGCATCATTGTACATATAAAACTTTATATCTCATGAATCTTTCGGTGCATAAAGCCTTGCACCACATAAAGCTTATTTCAACATGAAACTTTGTACCACACGCAACATTGTGCAATGTGAGGTACTATATGAAGCCTTGTTCTACATGAAGCTTTGTATTACATGAAACCAAATATTGCATAAAGCCTTGTGCCACATAAATTTTTCAACTTCATGAAACTTTGTGCCACATTAAGCCTTGTTCCAACTGAAGCTTTGCAATACATGACGCCTTGTACAACATGAAGCCTTGTACCACATGAAACGTTTTACCACCCAATGAACATAAAGTGTTGCAACACTTGTGCAACATGATGTCTCCCACTATGTTCAACTTTACATTATATGAAACATCGTTCTGTTTGACAAGTTACACAAGATCCCAGCATCATTGATACCCTAAATAGCTTATCCAAGATAGACACATCACTGTAAGATAGAAACCAACACTATAACACATGAGAGGAAACATGGAACAGTAGAAGCGACCATCAAACACCCACAGGTGTCCACACAGAGTTGTCAGTAGTATAACAAAGTCCCAGTTACAATGTTAAGCAGTGTAATTCTCATATGATCCCACTGTGACATTACACTGATAGCCAGCAATGTAGAAAATCAGGCATAAGGCTCTGGACAGCAAAGACATCAAGACAAGAACATCCTTCCACAACAAAAGACAGCTTAGTACATTATAAACATGATCCTTACAAAATACCTTCACAAGATCACCAACTCTAACTCATGACTCACCACCAGAGTGTGTAAGATATAATAAATGATGAAAAAATACTCAGTAGCAAAGAAACAGCCTGCAAACGACAGCAGCAGCAGCAGCAGCAGCAGCAGCAGCAGCAGCAGCAGCAGCAGCAGCAGCAGCAGCAGCAGCAGCAGCAGCAGTAACTCGTCCGTCCAGCGACAGTTAAATTCCAACATCTTTAGAAGCAGAGTAGGAACCTCTCAAGAGAGGGACCCTTAAGAAGCGTCTAGGATACATCTTGGGTGATTGAAACATAACAGAAACGTCAATCACCCACACACAATAAACATACTGATGATAAGCATATAACAATACTCCTGATGACTCATAGACACAACACAGGTAATGAGGCCAAGTTTCCTCCTGGCAGCTAACCAATTCACTTGAAGGAGCAAGGGTAAGCAACTTGCTGGACTTCCCTCAATGTTGCTCTTTTAGGATGTGCTGAGGGGGGAGTTGCCTAGCTTCTTCAACAACCTGGAATGTAATTTATCCTATTAGTACTACTACTACAGCTACTACGACTACTACTACTACTACTATTGCTGCAACAACTGTAACTACTTAGATCAATACTACTACTACTGTTACTACTATTACCACAACTATTGATAGCACTACTACTACTGCTGAGGCTGCTGCTGCTGCAACTGCTGCTGCTACAACTACAGTTGCAGTCTTTATCCCAGAGCGATCAACTTTTTTGAGTGGGGGCTCTGCCCCCCTCCAAAATTTTGAGTGGGGGCTCCGCCCCCAAATATTTGAATGAAAGCTAAGCCCCCTCAACCTTTAGGGCCCACTTTAACATACACTTCGATCCCCTTTTTTCAAATGCTTTTTCCACCCTCTTCTCGCACCCCCTGATCCCACACCCCTACCCTCCTAGAAGCATATTCCATTGGGGGTTTGCCAAATTTTCCGGATTTTTTTTGAGTGGTTGCCAAATTTTCGATATTTTCCGGATGTTCTAGGGGTGTTGTCAGATTTTCCAAGTTTTTTTGAGGACTAACCAAGTATAGTCGATATCTAACTCCCGGGTAAAGTCTGCCCACAACCCCCCTCCCCCTCCTTATTTTTCTCGAATTAATGATTTTTTTCCGATTTTCTCGATTTATTTTTATTTTTTGGGTCAATCTCAATTTTTCAAATGCTCCAATTCCTCGAAAAAAATACTCCAGCTCTTGGGTCAGCTTTACCATTAAGTAAATGAAGTTTAACACCCTCGAGAAATTCATCTTTATGTGGTATTAACATAGGGTATATCCCCAATTTAGTTGGTAAACACCTCTGTGTCATTTGCTTACAAGAACCAAAGAAGTAAAAGAATACAGCTCCTGGTCCCCGGCTAAACACTTACGTGCCATTTGCTTACAAGAATCAGGAGGTAAAAGAATCGAACAGGTAATAAGGTACCTAATTACTCAACGTTTTTGCTAGTAAACACCTGTATGTCATTTTTGAAGATGTTTCGATACAAGATTCAAATAAGTGGTAATACAAATGGTGAATCATTACACACAACTTCATTTTACATATTTCATTCTTATTACACAATTTTCCTCGTTTTCGCTAATACAATTCTACAAAAAAGAAATACCTAATACAACATAAAAGTTCATCACAGTTTTTTTACATACATCATAGAGAGGAGATTCACACCTATGCTCCAACTCCTCAGATCAAGTTTTACTAATAAATGAACTTACCCCATCTCCCCTTCACCTCCATCTTCCCATTCCCCTATGTCCAATATCCCTGTTCTCCTTACACTTGCATCTCCCATACCTTCTACCCCATCTTCCCTGCACCTCACCCTCAACTTCCATTTCCCCCAACCTCTACCCATATCCTCCACACACTACAACCTAATGATGTTTAACAAAGGATAACACAAATTTTCCACACTACATTTAAAAACATAAGAAAGAACAGTGCAGCAGGCCTACTGGCCCATGCGAAGCAGGTCCAAGTCACCCACCGGCTTAAGCCAATGCCCCGACCAAGCCAGGTCAGGTTACATTCACTTAAGGAAGGAGCACGGCATCTGACCTAGTAGCACAAGCTAGTCAGGACCAACTCACACCCACTCATCGACAACTCTATTACCAAACCAATGCTTTCCTATATCCTTCCTGAATCTGAATTTATCCAACTTAAAGCCATTGCTGCGAGTCCTGTCAATACTAGATATTTTTAGCACGCTATTTACATCCCCTTTATTTATTCCTGTTTTTCATTTATACACCTCAATAATATCCCCCCAAATTCTACGCCTTTCTAGAGAGTGCAGAATATCTTAGCCCTGGCTTTGTCTCTGTTGATGCTTTCCTCTCTCATTACATTGTTAAATGCTCTAAACTTCAGAACACCCGTGACTTAACCTGATTCCTTCCCCTTTCATCTCTTCCCCCTTCTCCTTTTTTCTCCTATGGGTTTTCATTTCTTTTTTTTCTTTTGCCTTGTATTTGTCCTTCATTTTATTCGCCTTTCTTCCTTCTGTGTTCTCGTCCCACCCTTGCGGGCCGCTAGCCTCATTGCAGTGCTCCTTTCCTAGAATATGACTCTACTACTATTACTACTACTACTACTTCCACTACTTACTCCATTATTACCCCACTCTCTTGTACCCTCCCCTGTCTGCCTGCCTATAAATACCCTTCCACTGTTTCTGTGTGTTAGTGTGACTTTGTAAATGGTCCAAGTCGGGCCGAAACGTCGTCGTAAGCTCCTCTCTTTTATATGTGCGGGTTGTGTGTATATTGTTCCAGTCACGGTATTGTGCCTTTTTTCTTATTTAGAGAGTGCAGATTTAGGGCCCTCAATCTATCCTCATAGGGAAGATTTCTGATACATGGGATCAACTTAGTCATCCTCCTTTGTACGTTTTCCAGAGCATTTATATCCATTCTGTAATACGGTGACCAAAACTGTGCAGCATAATCTAGATGAGGCCTAACCAAGGATATATAGAGTTGAAGAACAACCTGAGGACTCCTATTATTTATGCTTCTTGATATGAAGCCAAGAATTCTGTTCACTTTATTGTGATCACTTATGCACTGCTCTCTTGGTTTTAGATTACTGCTAACCAGAACTCCTAAATCCTTTTCTCAATCAGTAGTATTAAGATCTACATTATTTAGTTTATATGTGGCATGGTTATTGTCCTGTCCAATATTTAGAACTTTGCATTTATCTATATTAAACTGCATCTGCCACTTCTCCGACCACTGCATCAGTCTATTCAAATCTTCCTGGAGTGCTCTAATGTCCTCATTTGAATGAATTGGACGGCCTATTTTGGTGTCATCGGCAAATTTGCTTATGTCGCTATTTGTTCCCTCATCAATGTAGATTGTGAACAACAAGGGGCCCAATACTGACCCCTGTGGAACACCGCTTGTGACGCTTCCCAACTCTGATTTCTCCCTATTTATGCAAACTCTCTGCTGCCTATTTGTCAACCATGCCTCTATCCATGAATTTTTTTTTCCTCCTATTCCGTGTGCCTTAAGTTTCCTCAATAGTCTCTGATGTGGGACTCTATCAAAAGCCTTACTGAAGTCCATATACACAATATCATATTTATTACCATGATCTACCTCCTCAAATACCTTAGTGAAAAAAGTTATTAAATTTGTAAGGCAGGAACGCCCTTTTGTAAAACCGTGCTGAGATTCGTTGATTAATTTATGCTTTTCAATATGGCTGCGAATTGCCATGGCAATTATTGATTCCATAAATTTTCCCATTATGGAGGTTAGGCTTATTGGTCTATAGTTCAAAGCTAAGGACCTGTCACCTGCTTTGAAAATAGTTATTACATTTGCTCTTTTCCACTTATCTGGCACTATGCCAGTTTGCAGTGTTATGTTGAAAAGATTAGCCATAGGTTTGCTAAGCTCCTCTTTACATTCCTTTAGAACCCTTGGATACAGTTCATCAGGGCCTGGAGATTTGTTAGGTTTTAATTTATCTATTTGTCTAAGGACCATGTCACTTGTGACCCTAATCATGCATAGTTTACTATCGTCCTGTTCTACATAATTTATTATTTCTGGAATATCGCTAGTATCTTCCTGTGTAAAAACTGAGAGGAAGTAAGTGTTAAAAATTCTACACATTTTCTTATCACTGACGCTGAGCTGACCTGAGTAACTTTTAAGTGGGCCTATCTTGTCCCTAATCTTACTTCTGTATACCTGAAAAAAATCCTTTTGGGTTAGTCTTCGATTCTCTTGCAACTTTAACCTCATAGTCTCTTTTTGCTTTTCTTATTTCCTTTTTTATTTCTCTCTTTAACTGAATATATTGATTACTTAATTTCCCCTCTCCTCTTTTGATTCGCCTATATATGCCTCTCTTTTGACCAATGAGATGTTTTAATCTATTGTTCATCCACTTAGGATCATTTTTGTTTGATCTGATTTCCCTATTAGGAACATAAGTTGTCTGAGCAGCTAGAACTATTCTCTGGAAAACGTCATATTGGCAATCACCACCTACCTGACCCACTGTCAGGTCATTCCAGTTCAGCCTACCCAGGTAATTTTTCAGTCCTATGAAATCAGCCAGGCGGAAGTCAGGGACAAAGACTTGATTGCAATTATTAGGGTAATTCCATGATATATTAAAACTGAGTTATTTGTGATCACTTTCCCCAAGCTCATCATTAACCTCAAGATTATTAATTAGCGATTCCCTGCTGGCAAGAACCAAATCTAGCAGGTTATTTCCTCTAGTTGGTTCTGTCACCAACTGTTTCAAAAAACAATCCTGAATCGTATCAAGAAAGTCACTTGACTCTAAATTTCCTGTCAAATTGCTCCAGTCAATTTGTCTAAAGTTGAAATCTCCCATTAGCACAACATTTTCATATGTAGATGCCTTACGAATTTCATCCCATAGAAGTTTACTGCACTCCCTATCAAGATTTGGGGGCCTGTAAATCACACCCAAGATAAGTTTTACACGGCCCTCAAGAAGCTGTAACCAAACAGATTCAGTGGCTGACGCTTCTAATTTTATATCTTGTCTAACACAACAATTTAAATTGTCTTTGACGTACATCGCTACTCCACCACCCTTCCTGTTGACCCTATCAGTGTGGAATAATTTATAGCCTTGTATGTGACATTCAGAAGGCAACTCTCTATCTTTCAGATTGAGCCAGGTCTCTGTTATAGCAATACTATCTATGTTTCCTGCACTTGCAATTAATCTTAACTCATCTATCTTATTTCTTACACTCCTGCTATTAGTATAGTAAACCTTAAGGGAGCTAGTCTCTTGTTTCCCTCTGCTGTCTCCCTTTGTTTGCTGACCTGATCCATTGTCCTTATTTGTAACTTTATGATGAATTTCTTTTATACACTTACTGTTTTCAGCCCTAGTGTTGCTAACTGACTGTTTCCCACACACACCCATACCTCTATCTTCTATCAGTTTAAAATCCTAGGCATGTCAGCAATGGCCCTCTCGATCGAGTTGGCAAGTGCTTCCACCCCTGTACCAGAAAGATGTACCCCATCCCTTGCATACATATCATGTTTGCCATAAAAGTTGTCCCAGTTGTCAATGAATGGGATTGCAAGTTCCTTGCAGTATCTGTCTAGCCAGCAATTTGCACCAATTGCCCTAGACAACCATTCATTTCCCACTCCCCTTCTAGGCAAGATGCTACATATGATTGGGACCCCTCCCTTGGACTTAATTAGCTCTATAGCTGACCTGTACTAATCTAGCAGCTCTTCTCTCCTACCCTTCCCAATATCATTTCCACCAGCACTGAGACAGATAATGGGCTTGTTCCCATTACCTGACATGATATTATCCAACCTGTTGACTTTGTCTCCAACACCAGCTCCAGGGAAGCACACCCTCTCTCTCACCTTTTTATTCTTATTACAGAAAACACGGTCCATATATCTTACCTGTCAGTCA
Source organism: Cherax destructor (assembly GCA_009830355.1). NCBI lineage: Eukaryota > Metazoa > Arthropoda > Malacostraca > Decapoda > Parastacidae > Cherax > Cherax destructor. The sequence goes on along the minus strand of WNWK01001049.1, from coordinate 227,201 downwards.
CCTACCACAAGAATTCGCTTACCTCTATTAGCAGGGGAAGTAGTACCTTTACCTTCACTTGGGGAAGTAGTACCCTTACCTTCACTTGGGGAAGTAGTACCTTTACCTTCACTGGCCACTGGAGTAAATTATGTAGAACAGGACGATAGTAAACTATCCATGATTAGGGTCACAAGTGACATGGTCCTTAGACAAATAGATAAATTAAAACCTAACAAATCCCCAGGCCCTGATGAACTGTATGCAAGGGTTCTAAAGGAATGTAAAGAGGAGCATAGCAAACCTATGGCTAATCTTTTCAACATATCACTGCAAACTGGCATGGTGCCAGATAAGTGGAAAATGGCAAATATAATACCTATTTTCAAAGCAGGTGACAGGTCCTTAGCTTCGAACTATAGACCAATAAGCCTAACCTCCATAGTGGGAAAATTTATGGAATCAATAATTGCCGAGTCAATTCGCAGCTATCTTGAAAAGCATAAATTAATCAACGAATCTCAGCACGGTTTTACAAAAGGGCGTTCCTGCCTTACAAATTTAATAATTTTTTTCACTAAGGTATTTGAGGAGGTAGATCATGGTAATGAATATGATATTGTGTATATGGACTTCAGTAAGACTTTTGATAGAGTCCCACATCAGAGACTATTGAGGAAAATTAAGGCACACGGAATAGGAGGAGAATTTTTTTTCCTGGATAGAGGCATGGTTGAAAATAGGCAGCAGAGAGTTTGCATAAATGGGAAGAAATCAGAGTGGGGAAGCGTCACAAGCGGTGTTCCACAGGGGTCAGTATTGGGCCCCTTGTTGTTCACAATCTACATAAACGACATAGACCCGTCCAATTCATTCAAATGAGGACATTAGAGCACTCCAGGAAGATTTGAATAGACTGATGCAGTGGTCGGAGAAGTGGCAGATTCAGTTTAATATAGATAAATGCAAAGTTCTAAATATTGGATAGGACAATAACCATGCCACATATAAACTAAATAATGTAGATCTTAATACTACTGATTGCGAAAAGGATTTAGGAGTTCTGGTTAGCAGTAATATAAAACCAAGACAGCAGTGCATAAGTATCCACAATAAAGCGAACAGAATCCTTGGCTTCATATCAAGAAGCATAAATAATAGGAGTCCTCAGGTTGTTCTTCAACTCTATATATCCTTGGTTAGGCCTCATCTAGATTATGCTGCACAGTTTTGGTCACCGTATTACAGAATGGATATAAATGCTCTGGAAAACGTACAAAGGAGGATGACTAAGTTGATCCCATGTATCAGAAATCTTCCCTATGAGGATAGACTGATGGCCCTGAATCTGCACTCTCTAGAAAGGCGTAGAATTAGGGGGATATGATTGAGGTGTATAAATGGAAAACAGGAATAAATAAAGGGGATGTAAATAGCGTGCTAAAAATATCTAGTATTGACAGGACTCGCAGCAATGGCTTTAAGTTGGATAAATTCAGATTCAGGAAGGATATAGGAAAGCATTGGTTTGGTAATAGAGTTGTCGATGAGTGGAACAAACTCCCGAGTACAGTTATAGAGGCTAAAACGTTGTGTAGTTTTAAAAATAGGCTAGATAAATATACGAGTGGGTTCGGGTGGGTGTGAGTTAGTCCTGACTAGCTTGTGCTCCTAGGTCAAATGCCGTGCTCCTTCCTTAAGTGAATGTAACCTGACCTGGCTGGGTCGGGGAATTGGCTTAAGCCGGTGGGAGACTTGGACTTGCCTCGCATGGGCCAGTATGCCTACTGCAGTGTTCCTTCTTTCTTATGTTCTTATGTTTAAATAACAAAAAAAAGGCCCAATACCGTGACTGGGACAATACACAAATAACCCGCAAATAGAATAGAGGAGCTTACGGCGACGTTTCGGTCCTACTTGGATCATTTACAAAGTCACACTAACAAAAAGGAGAGAAGGGAGTATATATAGAGGCCAGGAGACAGAGGTGGGAACACGAAAGTGGTGGAGGAGTAATAGTGGAAGTAGTAGTGGTAGTAGAAGTGATAAATATTTTTTAAAACCGACAAGTTGAAGATAAAGACACTTATGCAACATATGGGAATCTTTATTAAGGAAACGGTTCGCCACACAGTGGCTTCATCAGTCCAATACAAAGCAGAAAGGTGTAAGGAGAGGAGGAGTTTGAGGTAATCAGTCCCTCAGCCTGGAGTCGATATGTGCAGTCCACCAATCTTGTAGAAAGTACAGCATAGGGCCGTAGAAGTGGCTTATATACTGTAGTCAGGTGTAGGTCTTCGTCCAAAGGTTGGACAAGTATTGAAGAATTTCTTGTATCAAGATACCATGATGTTGCAGTGTCTGACAGATATGATAAATGGTTTAGAAAACCGACAAGTTGAAGATTGAGACACTTATGCAACATATGGGAATCTTTATTAAGGAAACGTGGTAGCAGAAGTAGTAGTAGTGGAGTCAGTCATATTCTAGGAAAGAGGAGCACTGCAAGGAAGCTAGCGTCCCACATAGGGTAGGGGCGAGAACACAGAGGGGGTAAAAAATAATAATGAAGGACAAATACAAGGCAAAAGAAAGAAAACCCAGAGGAGAAAGAGGAAAAAGGAAAGGGGGAAAGAGGGAGAAGGGGAAAAGGAATCATGTTAAGTCACGGGTGTTCTGAAGTTTGGAGCATTTAACAATGTAATGGGAGAGGAAAGCATCTACAGAGACAAAGCCAGGGCTAAGATTCATACAAGGAAAGTTGTGTATAAGGGAGGATTCAACCAGACGGCGACTGTGAAAGTTAGACGTAGGGTAGACAGTTTTAGCAGAAGACCAATCAGTAGGGTGACTGTGATCTCTGACATGACAGAAAAGAGCATTGTTGGTGTCGGCAAGCCTAAGACTATTTTTGTGCTCCCTAAGTCTGTCAGAAAGAGATCGGCCAGTTTCTCCAAAGTACTGAAGAGGACAGGAGGAACAAGAAATAGAGTAGACACCAGGAGAATCTATAGAGGAAGGGGAGGTATGAACTAGATTAGTGCGAAGAGTGTTAGTCTGGCGAAAGTAAGTTTGATGTCTAAGGAATGGAGAGAGTTGTTGAGATTAGAGAGACCGGAAATGTAGAGAAGGTATAGGACATGAGAGTTCCCAGGAGTAGAGAGTTTGGGAGAGAAGAAAGTCCGTTTAGCACGTGAGAAGGCAGAGTCTATGAAATGGGAAGGGTAGCTAAGACGGGAAAATGAATTATGAAGAGTGGAAATTTCTACTTCAAGGATAGATAATAAACTGTGATGAACTTTTATGTTGTATTAGGTATCTTTTTGTAGTTTTGTATTAGCAAAAATGAGAAAAAATTGTGCAATAAGAATAAAATTTGTAAAATTAAGTTGTGTGTAATGATTCACCATTTGTATTACCACTTATTTGAATCTTGAAATGAAACATCTTTAAAAATGACATACAGGTGTTTACCAGCAAAACATTTGAGTTATCTTAGGTTAAATACCATTAGATAAGACCCTTATGGGGTATATTATTACCTCTTTGGTTCTTTTACCTCTTAATTGACTCACCTCTTACTTGTATTACCTCTGTACTGATTGATTTCACCTCTGTATTCATGTAAGTAATTGCATTGATATTTCCTTATATAACTCTAAATGACACACAGGTGTTTACCAGAAGTGTGAAAAAATTATACCAAAGCGGAAAACTCTATGGGTGTTAGATTTCATTTACCCAATGGTAAAGTTGACCCAGGAGCTGGAACTCCACCCAAAAATAGTAAAACTGAAATAATCGAAAAAAATCGAGGAATTGAAGCATTTGTAAAAATTGGGATAGCCCCCACAAAATTGGAAAATTTGCCAACACTGCAAAAAATATGGAAAATTTGGCAACTCTCCCCCAAGTAAAAAAAAAATATGGAAAAGTTTGCAATATCTTGATGGAGTATGCCCCTAGGAGGTGGGAGCAGGGGGCGTGGAGAAAAAAAAAATAAGAAAAAAGGGGGTCCGAAATGGGGGTGAAGGGGATCCAACAATTAAGGGCGGAGCGCTTATTAAATTTTTGGGGGGCGGAGCCCCCCTTCCAATTTGTTTAGGGGGCAGAGCCCCCACTCAAGAAAGTTGATCACTGAATGACCGATCGCTCTGGGATAAATACTACTAACTACTCCTACTATTACTACTACTACTAGCACAATGGATATTACAACTACTACTACTACAAGTGCTACTACTACTGCTTCTACTACTACTAGCACTACTGGTACTAGCACAACTACAATTACTACTACTGCAACCACCACTACTGTTACTACTACAATTTATACTACTACTGCGATTACTATTACCACTATCACTGCTATTACTACAACTACCACTACTATCTCTCTTGTTTTCTGGTATTTTCGTAACGTGACTTTACTTGTAACTCCCCTTCCCCCTCTCACCTCACCCTCTTATGTTGAAACTGTCGTCTGATCTCCCAATTTTCTCGCTCTAATGATAATGATCCAAAACGGTCCCAAATGCCGTTTAAAGTTTCTTCTTTTTTAGTATGAGTTATTTAATTTCAATTGTTGCAGCCAGGGTATCCTGACCTTCAGTGTGCTTGTAACCTTGTACTTCACCTGTTGCAGCCAGGGTATCCTGACCTTCAGTGTGCTTGTAACCTTGTACTTCACCTGTTGCAGCCAGGGTATCCTGACCTTCAGTGTGCTTGTAACCTTGTACTTCACCTGTTGCAGCCAGGGTATCCTGACCTTCAGTGTGCTTGTAACCTTGTACTTCACCTGTTGCAGCCAGGGTATCCTGACCTTCAGTGTGCTTGTAACCTTGTACTTCACCTGTTGCAGCCAGGGTATCCTGACCTTCAGTGTGCTTGTAACCTTGTACTTCACCTGTTGCAGCCAGGGTATCCTGACCTTCAGTGTGCTTGTAACCTTGTACTTCACCTGTTGCAGCCAGGGTATCCTGACCTTCAGTGTGCTTGTAACCTTGTACTTCACCTGTTGCAGCCAGGGTATCCTGACCTTCAGTGTGCTTGTAACCTTGTACTTCACCTGTTGCAGCCAGGGTATCCTGACCATCAGTGTGCTTGTAACCTTGTACTTCACCTTCCAGGAAATCAGCTCAGTGCTCCTGTGTTTTTTTTTTTCAGAAAAGTTTTAAATTGAAAATGTATATATGTTGTTGTCAATGGGATCGTCCCATTTACTATGTTATAGACTGACTGGATATGTTGGGTGACTGCGTATGTTAGGTAACTGAATATGCTTGGTATAATGGGTGACGGTATGGCTGGGTATGTTGGGGTGCTAGGAATGTTGGATGACTGCATTCGTAGGGTGGCTAGATATGTTGCGTGGCTGGGAATGCTGGATGACTGAATGCCTTAGGTTCTTGTGTATTTTGGGTGTTTGAGTATTTTGGATGGATGGGTATATTGGGTAACTGGGCATGTTTGAAGGCTAAGTATTCAGTGTGGCTGGTAGGGAAGCACATGACTAAATGTAAAAAAAAAAAATGAAATATACCACTAAATAATGATGCTTTCTTTAAACTCAAATTATGATTACTTAACAAAAACTAGACAAATCAGAGCATATATAGAGATAGCTACCCTTTGCTGCTTCATTATTGTGTTGAGTTATCTGATTCATTTTAACATCACTGGATGGCATATTATGACTGTTAGTGTGAGCTGTAGAATGTATTTTTGCCTTTAGGTAGAACTTCCTGTATACTGTATAATAATTAGATGTGTGCAGAATGCTAATGACCTGTAGTGACCTCTTTGATATTCTTCTGAGCAGTAACAATATGTATTAGCCTTTTCACTCTCACGTAGATCTACGTTACTAGTGTTGCTAATGTATATCCACAATGGCAGCACAGTGCAATATTTTTGTTTAAATTATTGTTTTACGGAAAATACATTTTATAATACAATTTTTTTTTATAATAACGATTACGATAAAGTGATTTCGAAATCTGAACTAGTTTCGGGTCGCCTACGTAGGAATATACATGAACAATACTCACTGTAGGTATTTCTTCAAAGAAACTTACTGCTGCCGAGAAATTACCACCTATGTTGATTAACACGTATGTTGATTAACACGTATGTTGATTAACACGTATGTTGATTAACACGTATGTTGATTAACACGTATGTACGGTGCAAATGTGTCTTTATCTCTCCCAGTCATTGTCACTTATTTCTGCGGACTTCTACTTTATAAGTTTTGTACTGATGTCATTCTTCCTTCTCGTGTGAAAAGAAAACGAGCTGAGGAGGTGGTCGTAGAGAGCTCAGTAGTTTCCTAATTCCGGAGGAGTCGAATTCCTGTACCAAACTCTTCCGTGAAGACGAGGTTTATTTATCATATGATCAGGAATTTCTGCTCAAAATAGTACCAGTGTTGGTATAAAGTATAATCAGATACCATAAAGAGGTGGCGTATGTAATAACTTCAAAAAGCTTTATTATACAGCTCCAGGTAAGCCCTTATTTTCCCTTATTTGAACTTGACCTTAAATTATCTTTATATTTGACTCAGGATTACAGTGCTTCAAAAATATTTGTTTTCTTTTTATTTATTCAACAGACAGAAAATTTCATATAGGAAACCAAGAGAATAATGACCAACAGGTGTTAACGTTTTCAGTTAGTATTGTTATTTTAACTGTTTATTGTTTTATGTTATGTTTGTGCTAGTTGTGTGTCAGATCAAATTGTTAGGGTGTAATTACTTTCGTTTACCTTTTCACATATAAAAGCTTAACTGTCATAGCATTATTAATCACAGGAGGCTCTCCAGTTTACCTGGGCTCAAAACAGCTGACTAATTTGACTGTACTCAGGAGCTTCACACTTCACCACTAGAAAGAACTCACCATATATTTCATCGCTAAAGCTACCTAGAAACCAATCAGGCTATCTAGGAGAAGCCACAAGTTGTTACAGTCAGCCGTGGCTGATATTATGGGAAAACATCTTAATAAATATAATTTGACTCAAAATGAATTCTGGCAGGCAAAAAATAAAAAATAAAATGCAGCGAATATTGTGATCATTAGAAACCCCTACTGATGCAGGAGTACTTCCTAGTTAATTAAAGAGGAGCTGTTTAAGATCTCGTCAACCTTTTTTTATATCTTTTGGCAATTATTCTCTCAGCATAGTGCCAAACGAAGTGGACGAGCACTTCTTGCAGATGCATGAACAAGATTCCTCTAGATCGAGTCAATGACACGGAAGAAAATTCACAAACGAAGCAGGATTAATTTATTAATTTACATAATTTTTGTTCTCATAATTACAATTTACAGCGAGTTTTTGTTCTGACACTAATATTAGGTACTGAAATAGTAATCAAATAGTTACAAACACACTGACAGGTGAGCATCCTCACCTGCCTTGGTCATACACTATTGTCTAGAAATATATACAAATTATTTATAGGTCCCAGCAATGTTTTCAGAAGTGCCGGAGTATGAAATTCTTAAGCACAGTGTAAGATAAGAGTGTCTATACTGCTGAAGGTGCAGTCACTCAATATTGCTGATCGTGCACTGTTTTCTTTATTTGTTCTCACTGTTACACATAAATATGTCTAACTCTCTCTATATATATGTCTATCTGTCTGTCCAACTCTCTGTTTATCTGTCTCTGTCTTTCTGACTGCCTGTGTGTGTCTCTCTGAGTCGGCCTCTCTCTCTCTCTCTCTCTCTCTCTCTCTCTCTCTCTCTCTCTCTCTCTCTCTCTCTCTCTCTCTCTCTCTCTCTCTCTCTCTCTCTCTCTCTCTCTCTCTCTCTCTCTCTCTCTCTCTCTCTCTCTCTCTCTCTCTCTCTCTCTCTCTCTCTCTCTCTCTCTCTCTGTCTCTCTCTCTCTCTCTCTCTCTCTCTCTCTCTCTCGCTCATGAGCTAACAAGTATTACACTAGTGGAAATGCGTATTACTTGCCACAGTCATCTTATGCCTTATATCTACAAGCACAGTATAGCACTTTGTCTGGCTTTCTTAAGTTATCCTAGGTAATTTACACTATGTATCATAACTGTATTTATGTGTACCTGTGCCTAAATAAACTTACTTAGTCTTTGATTCTGATTTACGAGCGGCTCTGGGACAAAGATAGGCAGACGGAGACAGATATACGACAGAGATATAGACAGAGACAGAGACAGAAACAGAGATAGAGAGAAAGAGAAATAAAGAGAACTAGCCAGCCAGCCAAAGTCAGTCAGGCAGACAGTCAAGCAGACAGCCAGGCAGCCAGCCAGCCACCCAGCCAGCAACCCAACCAGCCGGCATTCTGAACACGTATTACACATGTTACAGAACCGTTTCTCTTTACTTAGGGAATAGGTTATAGGACATTCTGGCAGGATGACACTACCAGTGAAATCAAAATTGAAAGGATGTGGCACAAATGTTGCACATCTAGGGTGTTGATATTTCCTTGACCACTCGTGGCCACATCCATCTCAAAGCCACTAAACTCGGTGTCGACATCACTTTCCTCTTAAAAGGAGTGTTAATACGACATGGCATTAGCAAATCCCTGGGGTTTTCCACGCTGTTTGCTCTAGCTGGCGCTCAACTGAACTGGTGCTCCCACAAGGTACTAAGTGGTCCCAGATTGTTTTAATAATGCTCACACTGAATGTTAAGACCCATTTTATACTGACTAGGCCTGAGCCTATCATGCTAAATTTGGAGGCACGAAAAATAAAACGTCGATCTAATTTTCTATCACTGGCAGAAAGAACTTAGATCAATGTTTGGACAGTTAAAAGGCTAGTGATGGCTTAAATCCAGAAGATGGTACACCACAAACATGGCTCGATTGCTACAGTTACATAGAAGAGGATACACCATTAACATATACTGTAGTGTATAAATTAATTGGGACAGGAGTAAATTTTGTGATTATCTCATATGTCTTAGCCTACGGCTTAATTAATGCAGTTTGGGTTCTCTTCCTTTCAAAGGAGATTGCTATCGACTTTGGCAACCGTACAGCTGTGGTGTTACCCTGCGACTGTCGTCAGTGCTACAGCAGTTGCTGTTCTGTAAAGCTATTCCTGTAAGCATGCTCCATGAGTGAATGTGGTTTCGCCAAATTCTTCCCATCAGTTCATGATTATTGCTGAAATTCATAATGGATGTTATACCTAGGACGCATGTAAGTACTGTAGCCCACAGAAAACATGCTGATTTGAGTATCAGAGACATAACCGATAATTTGAGATAGGAAAGTCAACTGTTGGTCTGATTCTGAAAAGAGTCGACGGCACTGGTGATTGTGGAGAGCTGCGTCGAGGAAGATGTGGAAGATGATGGAAAGGTTATTAGAAGAAATTGTGTGAAGGATCTCACACAGCTATGAAGAAAATCGGCTGAGGTGGTCACTCGATCATAAGGGATGAACAACAGGTGACTTGAGAAAAGTTATATTTTCAGATGAGGAGCATTTTGAAGTACATGAGTACAGATCAGTGGTAGTGAGACTGAGCAAAGACGAAACCTCATCGGAATGGACACATTCAACAAGCGCCAAAACACCCACCGAAGAAGATGTTTTGGGGTAGTTTTACTGCTAAAAGCCCTAGACGGTTTGTTATTGTTGAAGGAACGATCAACAGTGACAGATACAAGTCAATCCTGGCAACTCATTTGCTTCCCATTTGATGGAGGCTTTCCTCATGAAGAAGGCATTTTTCATGCAACACTTTCAGAAAAATACTGACATTCTTCTCAGAGAGTTGGCTAAGCGTTCTAAGTTGGCCTGGAAACTCTCCTGACCTCAGTCGAATTGAGAATCTATTGACAATAACTAAACGCAGGATCGCGAAACAGGATTGTTCAACTATGGAGAAGCTAATTGCTGCTGTAATAAGGACCTGCTGTTACCACGACGAAGAACTTGCCAAAATATGATCAACATTGATCGATTCTACGCCAGAGTGTGTAGCAATACTTATAAAAGCAAAGGGTAGTCATATCTCTTATTAAATTATCTGTCATATCATAACTGTGCATTTTTCAAATAAACATTAATTTTCCAAATAAATGTCTTATTTCATCACTGTCTCAATTAATATGCATACTACTGTAGCTCTGCTTGCAGCTACACTCATGAAGGTACACAACGAGCACAGCTATGCTGTTAACTACACTGATGAAGGTACACCACGAACATAGCTCAGCTGCTAGCTACATTGATGAATGTACACCACTAGCATAGCTCTGCTGCTAGCTACATTGATGAAGGTACACCACGAGCATAGCTCTACTGCTAGCTATATTGATGAAGTTACACCACAAGCATAGCTCTACTGCTAGCTACATTGATAAAGGTACACCACGAACATAGCTCTACTGCTAGCTACATTGATGAAGGTACACCACGAGCATAGCTCTACTGCTAGATACATTGATGAAGGTACACCACGAACATAGCTCTGCTGCTAGATGCATTGATGAAGGTACACCACAAGCATAGCTCTACTGCTAGATACATTGATGAAGGTACACCACTAACATAGCTCTGCTGCTAGATACATTGATGAAGGTACACCACAAGCATAGCTCTACTGCTAGATACATTGATGAAGGTACACCACGAGCATAGCTCTGCTGCTAGCTATATTGATGAAGGTACACCAAGAGTATAGCTCTGCTGCTAGCTACATTGATGAAGGTACACCAAAAGTATAGCTCTGCTGCTAGCTACATTGATGAAGGTACACCACGAGCATAGCTCTGCTGCTAGATACATTGATGAAGGTACACCACGAACATAGCTCTGCTGCTAACTACACTGATGAAGGTACACCACGAACATAGCTCTGCTGTTAACTACATTGATGAAGGTACACCACGAGCATAGCTCTGCTGCTAGATACATTGGTGAAGGTACACCACGAACATAGCTCTGCTGCTAGCTACATTGATGAAGGTACACCAAGATTAAAGCTCTGCTGCTAGATACATTGATGAAGGTACACCACGAACATAGCTCTGCTGCTAGCTATATTGATGAAGTTACACCACGAACATAGCTCTGCTGCTAGCTACATTGATGAAGGTACACCACGAACATAGCTCTGCTGCTAGCTATATTGATGAAGGTGCACCACGAGCATAGCTCTGCTGCTAGCTATATTGATGAAGGTACACCACGAACATAGCTCTGCTGATAGCTATATTGATGAAGGTACACCACGAACGTAGCTCCGCTGTTAACTACATTGATGAAGGTACACCACGAGCATAGATCTGCTGCTAGCTACATTGATGAAGGTACACAACGAGCATAACTCTGCTGCTAGCTATATTGATGAAGGTACACCAGGAGTATAGCTCTGCTGCTAGTTACATAGATGAAGGTACACAACGAACATAGCTCTGCTGCTAGCTACACTGATGAAGGTACACCACGAACATAGCTCTGCTGCTAGCTACATTGATGAAGGTACACCCCGAACATAGCTCTGCTGCTAGCTATATTGATGAAGGTACACCACGAGCATAGCTCTGCTGCTAGCTATATTGATGAAGGTACACCACGAACATAGCTCTGCTGCTAGCTACATTGATGAAAGTACACCACGAGCATAGTTCTGCTGCTAGCTACATTGATGAATATAACGATATGGTATTTGGCGTTTTCTTGGTGAGCGGGTATGCAAATGATAAGGCTTCGGAGGCTTCTTACTTTATTTGTATAAAGGTGCGGGTAACAGGCTGCGTGTCTGTGGCCATGGCCCAGGGCCATGCGCCTTGCGAGAGGGAGAGGAGTTAGGCCTTGTCTGAGAGAAGTCTGGGTGCCAAGTGAGAGAGAGGCAGGGGTAAGGCAGACTCACATGGGTATGCCTACAGGCTTGCCCTTTGGCGGAAACTATGGGAACTAGCATGGCGCGAAATATGAACTCAGCTGGCAGACAGCATGGGCTGTCTATGCAGACAGTACAGGCTCTCTACATCGCTCGGTCACGAACCCCTGGTCGTCCCGACCATGAATGGCAGTAAAAAAAACTCGGTCTCTCTCTCGCAAGAACAGGTCACAGAACACGAAAGAAAAATACATATATACATAAACATATGGACATAGAAAAAAAAACTTCCTCCAGAGAGGGAAGAAAAAAAAGTGTGCTTCGTGGTCTAAGGCAGTGAGCGTCGATGCAGCACTGCACGCCTTCCTGCGTCTGGATACATACTGTAACACGGGAGACATAGCTGTGGCTGAGCTGTGACGTAACAGGGTACGGTCTCCTCTGGGAGGTGAAGCAGATATCGTAGTAGTCGCTGGGGCACAACCTGCTGGTGCCCTCGAGTGAGGCGTCGTCAGTAGTCGCAACAGGACAGGACTGGCAAGCAACTCAGGAGGACATTCCTCGACTGGTACTGTCGCTGGAGCTGTAGTTGCTGGGGAGTGTGGAGTGAGTTGTGACAGGGACGACTCGGCGAAACATCTGGAGGTCGTAACAGCATACACCTTACTGCAGTGAGGGGGCTAGCAGTCAAAGTGACATCATCTTTGTGCAGGCTGCTCACTGAAGCTGTGACACGAGGCTGACAGTCGCCTGCCAACAGGCTTAACTGCGGCTTGACGAGTGTCATCTCTCGACAGTAGAAGCTACAGCAGAGGGCAGTGTAAGCGTCCCCAAACTGGTCATCTGCAATAACTGGACTGACGGTCTTGGAGGTGAAGTGGAACGGTCTCGATGGGAGAATCGTCGCGGGTACGATTCAGCAAAGGAATCTACGAGCGGCGAACAATAAGAGCTTTCTGTACAAGGCGCTCGAACGCTCATAACTGACGCCTGGACTGACAAATGTCAGCTGTCAAGCGCGCGGGGCGCGGGTCACACCGGGTGACAAAGTAACACACAGGTGCTACATAGGACACACGAGAAACTGCACACATACTACACATGTGGTACAACATAGCTTACAGACGCTTTTCTGTATAAAAATCGTCACTAAGCAATACACGAACATGTGAGAACACAGACTGAGAGGAATTAGTGAACACTCGACTTATATCTTCTCTCAAACTATTCGAAAAACAATGAAAATAAAATGCTCAATGTGAAACTAGAACACTCGGGACATCATATGGGTGATGTCGGGCGTGACGTCGTGAGTGACGTCAGCAGACGTCGCGAGGAACGTCAGCAGACGTCGCGAGGAACGTCAGGCAACATCGTGGGTGACGTCGTGAGGTGACGTTCTGGAGTGACGTGATGGATGTCATGGGGTGACATCGCGAGTGACATCAGTGGAGTGACGTCGTGACGGATGTCATGGGGTGACATCGCGAGTGACGTCATTCAGCATCGTGACGTCAGCAGCATGGTGACGTCATGGGTTGATGCGGCAGCAGACCACAGCATGGCTTGGGAGGTCTGGCTTGGTAACAACCCCCGTGGCTTGGAGATCATCCCACGTGGCTTGGTCACACGTGGCTTCGAGTAGCCTCGACACTCGGATACACAGTTCTGGCAAGAATTCACAAGGAAATTCACGAAAACAGCATAGAGGGAGTGGGCAGTGAGTGGTGAGAGTCGGCGCGTGAGTGTTTGGGTGAGAGGCGAAGGACCCGGCCGTCCTCACCTACCCACAAACTCGGAGAGGAACACTCATACTAGACGCTGAAATCACCTCTGAAGTGCTGAAATAGTTGTGCTGAGCTGAACAACAACAGCAGAACATGCTGGCAAGGCTGAGCACGTGACTGAGAAACAGCATGGGACGCTGTGGCGTGAAGTCAGTGACGCCATTTATCGGAGAATTAGACAAATTTCGGCCTGGATCCTTCATGTACCTGTGTCTGGATGCTGAGATTTGCAGACACGACCTCAGGATAACTCGTTGAGAGACGGATGCTTCTTGTAGAGACTGATGAAGTGGTAGATAACTTCATTCCTCTTCCTCCCCTCGCGGGCAAACACATCTGCTGCGAGGCACCGCTTCCACCATTTATAACGATATGTTATTTGGCGTTTTCTTGGTGAGCGGGTATGCAAATTATAAGGCTTCGGAGGCTTCTTACTTTATTTGTATAAAGGTGCGGGTAACAGGCTGCGTGTCTGTGGCCATGGCCCAGGGCCATGCGCCTTGCGAGAGGGAGAGGAGTTAGGCCTTGTCTGAGAGAAGTCTGGGCGCCAAGTGAGAGAGAGGCAGGGGTGAGGCAGACTCACATGGGTATGCCTACATGCTTGCCCTCTGGCGGAAACTATGGGAACTAGCATGGCGCGAAATATGAACTCAGCTGGCAGACAGCATGGGCTGTCTATGCAGACAGTACAGGCTGTCTACATTGAAAGTACACCACGAACATAGCTCTGCTGTTAACTACACTGATGAAGGTACACCACGAACATAGCTCTGCTGCTAGCTACATTGATGAAGGTACACCACGAACATAGCTCTGCTGCTAGCTATATTGATGAAGGTACACTACGAGCATAGCTCTGCTGCTAGCTACATTGATGAAGGTACACCACGAACATAGCTCTGCTGCTAGCTACATTGGTGAAGGTACACCACGAACATAGCTCTGCTGCTATATACATTGATGAAGGTACACCTCGAGCATAGCTCTGCTGCTAGCTACATTGATGAAGGTACACCACGAACATAGCTCTGCTGCTAGCTATATTGATGAAGGTACACCACGAAAATAGCTCTGCTGCTAGCTACATTGATGAAGGTACACCCCGAACATAGCTCTGCTGCTAGCTATATTGATGAAGGTACACTACGAGCATAGCTCTGCTGCTAGCTACATTGATGAAGGTACACCACGAACATAGCTCTGCTGCTAGCTACATTGGTGAAGGTACACCACGAACATAGCTCTGCTGCTAGCTATATTGATGAAGGTGCACCACGAACATAGCTCTGCTGCTAGCTACATTGATGAAGGTACACCACGAACATAGCTCTGCTGCTAGATACATTGATGAAGGTACACCACGAACATAGCTCTGCTGCTAGCTACATTGATGAAGGTACACCACGAGCATAGCTCTGCTGCTAGCTACATTGATGAAGGTATACCACGAACATAGCTCTGCTGCTAGCTACATTGATGAAGGTATACCACGAACATAGCTCTGCTGCTAGCTATACTGACGAAGGTACACCACGAACATAACTCTCCATTAATGGTATCTAAATCGCTGAACTAATGTGGGGTCACCTAGTATAAGGAAGACGAAGGTTCGATCATCCGTCAACTAACAGTGGGAGAGAAAAGCTGCTTAGGTGTTTTCCCTTACATTTGAACAAGTAGCTGAAAACAATTCAGGATTGCGCCACAGCGGTTCATTCAGGACTCACAGCATGCAAGGATCATCTGTTTTAGCAGCTGAAAGCGTAAGGAAAAACTAAGAGATAAATGAGAAATATTCCCCAGCTTGGAAAAGAAGAGAATATTTGTTTTGGGAAAGAAGACAATTTGTTGTCTGTCTACGGTGATAAAACAATTCGTATGCAGACGTGTTTGTGTATGCGGCGCCAGCATGAAACGCACCCGTTTAAGGCGCCCGATAAATGCTTGAGGAATTTGAGAGATTTGCTATCAGGCAAGTCTCTGATTTACAAGCTGGAACATGAGACAGAATATGATAGTTAAATTTCTCCGTTGCTGAAGACAAGATTAAACAGTGAGAAATTTTAAACACACGATGATACTCTGGAGCGTTGACTCATAACACAAGCTGTCTGCCTCGTGTAGGACACACACACACACACACACACACACACACACACACACACACACACACACACACATACTAAGGTTAAGCACTTAAAATGTTGAATATGAGAAATTTGTCTAACAAAATATCCCCATTTATATTTTATTTTAAACTAAAATATACATTTAATTAAGTAAACAGACAGTTTAATATATAAAGTAAATGGTTTAAATCTCCTCCCCCCCAAAAAAAAAATCTTTGATAGTTAGATAAGATCTTGTAAAGCTTTGCATAAGAAAATGAGACCAATGTTCCGTGACATGATGAGGTGGTGAGTGACTGCCAGTGTGAGTCATGCGTGAGTGTGGGTGATGAGTTGGTGAGTATGAATGCCAGTGTGAGTCATGCGCGTGTGTGGGTGATGAGGTGCTGAGAGTGACAGGCAGTATGAATCATGAATGAGTGTGGGTGATAAGGTGGTGAGTGACTGCCAGTATGAATCACAGGTAAGTGTGGATGTAAACAACAAAAAATGGCACAATACAAGCTTAAGACGACGTTTCGGTCCGACTTGGACCATTTACAAAATCACACTAACAAAAGGGAGAAGGAGGGAGTATATATAGGCCAGCAGACAGGGACGGACAAGGAGGTAGTAGGAAAGGAGGAAAGAGGTAGTAGTAGAGGTAGTAGTAGTAGTATTAGTGGAGTCAGACAAATACTTAGAAAGAAGAGCACTGCAAGGGAGCTAGGGGCCCATAGAGGGTAGGAACAAGAACACATATGGAGGGAAATCTTAAAAGACAAATACCCAAGGCAGAAGAAAGAAAACCCAAAGGAGAAAGAGGAAAGGGAAAAAAAGAATCAGGTTAAGTCACGGGTGTTCTGAAGTTTGGAGCATTTTACAATGTAATTGGAAAGGAAGGCATCTACAGAGACAAAGCCACGACTAAGATTCTACAAGGGAAGTTGTGTATAAGGCAGGATTCAACCAGACGGCGACTGTGAAAGTTAGAAGTAGGATAGACAGTTTTAGCAGAAGACCAGTCAATAGGATGACTGTGACCTCTGACATGACAGAAAAGAACATTGTTGGTGTCGGCAAGCCTAACACTACTTTTGTGCTCCTTGAGTCTGTCAGAAAAAGAACGGCCAGTTTCTCTAAAGTATTGAAGAGTTCAGGAGGAGAGGTATGAACTAGATTAGTGCGAAGATTGTTAGTCTGGCGAAAAGTAAGTTTGATGTCTAAGGGAGTTGTTGAGATTAGAAAGACCGGAAATGTAGGGAAGACAGAAGGCAGGAGAGTTCCCAGGACTAGAGAGTTTGGGAGAGAAGAAAGTCCGTTTAGCAGTGAGAAGCCAAGACGGGAAAAGGAATTATGAAGAGTGGAAAATTCTGATCAAGGAACCGAGGATCACAAATGCGGAGAACAAGGAGAAAGAGGGAGATAAGAACATTTGTGATCCTCGGTTCCTTGAATCAGAAATTTCCACTCTTCATAACTCATTTTCCCCGTCTGCTACTCACTCCATTTCAAAGACTCTGCCTTCTCACGTGCTAAACGGACTTTCTTCTCTCCCAAAATCTCTACTCCTGGGAACTCTCCTGTGCTCTGTCTTCCCTACATTTCCGGTCTTTCTAATCTCAACAACTCCCTTAGACATCAAACTTACTTTTCGCCAGACTAACACTCTTCGCACTAATCTAGTTCATACCTCTCCTCCTGTACTCTTCAATACTTTGGAGAAACTGGCCGTTCTTTTCTGACAGACTTATCGACACCAACAATGCTCTTTTCTGTCATGTCAGAGGTCACAGTCATCCTATTGACTGGTCTTCCGCTAAAACTGTCTACCCTACTTCTAACTTTTTCAGTCGCCGTCTGGTTGAATCCTTCCTTATACACAACTTTCCTTGTATGATTCTTAGTCGTGACTTTGTCTCTGTAGATGCCTTCCTTTCCCATTACATTGTAAAATGCTCCAAACTTCAGAACACCCGTGACATAACCTGATTCTTTTTTTTCTCCTTCTCCCTTTCCCTTTCCTCTTTCACCTTTCGGATTTCTTTCTTCTGCCTTGGGTATTTGTCCTTTATTATTTCCCCCTCTGTGTTCTTGCTCCTACACTCTGTGGGCCCTAATTCCCTTGCAGTGTTCCTCTTTCTTAGTATTTGACTGACTCCATTACTACTACACTACCTCTATCACTACCTCTCTTCCTCCTTTCCTCCTACCTCTCTTGTCCCGTCCCTGTCTGCTGGCCAATATGTACTCCCTCCTTCTCTCTTTTTAGTTAGTGTGACTTTGTAAATGGTCCAAGTTGGACCCAAGCGTCGTCGTGAGCTCCTCTCTTCCACGTGCGGGTTATTTGTGAAGTGTGGATGTTGCTAAGAAAAGAGTGTTCTGTTGTGGATTATTAATTATTAGTTTGTTCACTGACCCACAGTGCTAAGTTTACTAGATACACTCAAGTTAGGAGAGAAAGTTGGCAAATTCAATGTTTTTTTTAGGAGTTTTTCTATATTAGAGAACTAATTTCCGTCGTACTGTTTTCTTTCGTTAAACCACCGCATAAATATGGTTTAAAGTTAATTCTCTTATTTTTACTTAATTTTTTTCTTCCTCCAAAAACTTTTTTTTTTTTCGCTAATAACTCGAGAACATTTCATGCGATCGGCTTGAAATTTGCAGTGTTTGTGTACAGTAACACGTTAGGGCCAGATTCTTGGAATAATTTCCATGTGTATGTGCCCCATGACCAATGTTGTTGAACTCATTCCCAGCATCCTGGAATGGCTGGGATAACTTCAACAACCTCAGCGGTGTAGTTCCAAACGTTCGGAAAATGTGTCTCCTAACACGACGACGGCCAGCATAACACCCACTAAGCTTCGCTTGTATGCAGGTTAATTTAATAATATAGTAAATTTTAAAAAAAAATGTATTTGTTGGAAACTGTGCCATAACAGCAAACTAAATCATCTGATCGACTTCAAATTTTCACTACTGGGGTAATTTCCTGAAAGTCAGGGTCGCGCTGTTTTTGGGTAGCGTTAGTCCAAAGTTCCAGTTTTATTAAATAGGTTAGGTAAGGTAAGGTTCGTCGGGAAATATTTTCCTGACGCGGGTCTTAGTCATCTGATCGAGGCCTTCCGCTGGCTTACCGGTCCACCCCTTTAAAAATTATAGTCATAATTATAACCATTTAAAAATAATTATCTTTTTATTAAATCAAGAGTGATGTTTATTTACATGCAATAACTACACACTGCTTTTATCGGCTTCAGAATATTAGCGCTGGTTCATTCTTTAAAAAAAAAATGATAACCCATAAGTTAAATCTGAGTAGGTTTAATTATGAAATTTTACTGAAATTTTTAAAAAAAATATTTGGATTGGAATCACGTCACTTACTGGAGAATGTCTTTTCTGGTCAGCTTCAAACTTTCACCATTGGTGAACTTTTTAAAAAGAAATTTTGTCGTTCATTTTGAGTTATGTAAATTTAAATTTTCCAAGTTTTTAAATAATTTGTTTACCATGTATTTACTAAAGAATGCCTCTTCTGATTGTCTTCAAACCCTAAATGCTGGTTGTTTCTTATTTGGAAATATTTTTATATTGATTTTGGGCAGTGTGGGTGCCAGTGTGATTTTAATGCAATTAACCAAATTGGATATACTTAAAAACTCAGAATATTGTTTTCTTATACGACGTAGTTTGAAATTCAGTATCACTGAGAAAATTAAACTGAAAAAAAAGATAAATTGAGTTTTTAGTTTTAAAATTTATCGTGGATAGAATTTTCTGTTTTCAGAGAATTGTCAACAACATTTTCATTTTCTTTCTCCAAAATTTTAATCAGGAGTTCGATAACGCTTTATTCAATCGGCTTAAAATTTTTAACTTCGGTAAAGATTCACTAGACTTTCGTATAAATAATTTAGAAAACCTACAAGTTGATAAATGAGACTTGTGCAACACGGAGGTATCTTTATTCTGATAAGGTTTCGCCAGCCATTGGCTTCTTCGGTCTAATAGAGAGAACCGATGAAGATGAGGAAGCGTTTGAGGTAATCAGTCCCTTAGCCTGGAGATGATGTGTTCAGTCCCTCAGCCTGGAGATGATGTGTTCAGTCCCTCAGCCTGGAGATGATGTGTTCAGTCCCTCAGCCTGGAGATGATGTGTTCAGTCCCTCAGCCTGGAGATGATGTGTTCAGTCCCTCAGCCTGGAGATGATGTGTTCAGTCCTCTAAGCCTGGAGATGATGTGTTCAGTCCCTCAGGCTGGAGATGATGTGTTCAGTCCATCAGCCTGGAGATGATGTGTTCAGTCCCTCAGCCTGGAGATGATGTGTTCAGTCCCTCAGCCTGAAGGTGATGTGTTCAGTCCATCAATCTTTATAAAAGTTTTATCATGGCTGATGGACTTAACACATCGACTCTTTGCTGGGGGACTGATTACCTTAAACTCCTTCTCATCATAAACCGTTCTTTGTATTGGACTGAAGAAGTCACATTTATCATTCATCGGACTATTTATATTCGTAAGTGCCCTATGGACAGATTTACGAAGGCCATTCCAAGATTTAGTTACCGAGTGATTACTGGAGACAACCTCCACAAATAAGAACATAAGAAAAAAGGAGCACTGCAGCAGGCCTACTGACCTATGCGAGGCAGGTCCATCACCCCCCGGCTTAGACCCGACCACCTCGAGTTAACCCTCTCCAGGTATACTCCAGGTAGTCAGGTCACTTCCATTTAGGGAATTAGTTCGGCATCTGACCTAGTAGCACAAGCTAATCAGGTCCAACTCACACCCACTCATGTATTTATCTAACCTATTTTTAAAACTACACAACGTCCCAGCCCCTATGACGGTACTCGGGAATTTGTTCCACTCATCCACAACTCTATTACCAAACCAGTGCTTTCCTATATCCTTCCTGAATCTGAACTTTTCCAACTTGAAACCATTGCTGCGAGTCCTGTCTTGGCTGGATATTTTCAGCACGTTATTTACATCCCCTTTATTTATTCCTGTTTTCCCTTTATACACCTCAATCATATCCCACCTAATTCTACGTCTTTCTAGAGAGTGCAGATTCAAGGCCCTCAGTCTATCCAGAACTCCTAAATCCTTCTCGCAATCACAAGTATTAAGATCTACATTATTCAGTTTATATGTGGCATGGTTATTTTCCTGCCCAACATTTAGAACTTTGCATTTGTCTATATTAAACTGCATCTGCCACTTCTCCGACCACTGCATCAGTCTATTCAAATCATCATGGAGTGCTCCAATGTCCTCACCAGAATGAATTGGACTATCTTGGTGTCATCAGCAAACTTGCTTATGTTGCTATTTATTCCCTCATCTATGTCGTTTATGTAAATTGTAAACAACAGGGGCCTAAAACTGACCCCTGTGGGACTACCGCTTGAGACGTGTCCTCATTCTGATTTCTCCCCATTTATGCAAACTCTCTGCTGCCTGTTTGTCAACCATGCCTCTACCCAGGAAAAAATTATCTTCCTATTCCGTGTGCCTTAAGTTTCCTCAATAGCCTCTGATGTGGAACTCTATCGAAAGCCTTACTGAAGTCTATATACACAATATCATATTCATTACCATGATCTACCTCCTCAAACACCTTAGTGAAAAAGTTAGTAAATTCGTAAGACAGGAACGCCCCTTAGTAAAACCGTGCTGAGATTCATTAATCAATTTATGCCTTTCAAGATATCGAATTGCCTCGGCAATTATTGATTCCATGCATTTACCAACTATGAGGTAAGGCTTATTGGTCTATAGTTCGAAGCTAGGGACCTTCACCTGCCTTGTAAATAGGTATTACATTTGCTCTTTTCCACTTGTCAGGCACTATGCCAGTTTGTAGTGATATATTGAAAAGATTTGCCAAAGGTTTGCTAAGTTCCTCTTTACATTCCTTTAAAACTCTTGCAAACAGTACATCAGGGCCTGGGGATTTGTTAGGTTATAATTTCTCTATTTGTCTGAGAACCATGTCACTAGTTACCCCAATCGAGATAGTCTATTATCTTCCTGTTCAACATACTTTATTATTTCTGGAATTCCTAGTATCTTCCTGAGTAAAAACTGAGAGGAAGCAAGTATTGAAAATTTCACACATATCCTTATCACTGTCCCTAATCTGTCCTGAGTTACTCTTAAGTGGGCCTATCTTGTCCCTAATCTTACTTCTGTATACCTGAAAGAACCCTTTTGGGTTAGTCCTTAGCCACATAATCCCTTTTTGCTTTTCTTATTCCTTTTTTTATTTCTCTCTTTAATTTAAAATATTGATTTCTTATCTGTCCATCCCCTCTTTTGATTCGCCTATATATGCCTCTCTTTTGACCAATAAGATGTATCCTCGCACTTCATTAGAGACTGCGGACGAGGGGCATTAAACATTTTCCCAACACACCCAGAAGACACTGCTGAAGAATCATAGTCCTTCCCACAACTCCATTTCCAAACAAGTTTCCAACTTTTTTTCTAAGACCTCATTCAGTATCCACCTCCACATCCACCACCATAAGGACATTACCAGTAACAGACAGGAAAAGCTTCAATCCACGGCAGAGATACACAATCCTTGTAATGGCTGCAGCAAATTATACGTTGGCAACATCCAGAGACCTACAAACACGCATTTCAGAACACCAGACGCAGGCAGATCTGACGACTCAAGAAATGCCTGTGTTCAACACCAGTTACACAACCATTTAATCAACTACAGAAACGCAAGACTCATGGCCAGAAGACAACACTAATGCAGAAGAATCTAGAATCATCACTCATCTGTATATCAGCAACTTCAACCAGAACAACGGCTTCTACAACATAGCTGAACCTATTGCCAAGAAACTTCTTCAACGCTATCCCACCTAGAACTCAAGAATGGTACACTGCAGGTCCTTTAAGTCACACTATGTTTTTAACTATCACACTACTTTTAAGACTCACATGCAGCTTTCTCCACCTGACCCAGCATTCTCCACCTGACTGTACCCTATATATATCTCCATGTTGCTCATTTTCCAGGTAGATCTGTCTGTGACTCGATAAAGCCCACTGCGTGGGCGAAACGTTGTCAATAAAGGATCACATTATACTGCTTATGTGTTTATTTTTCCTTAATTAATTTTATAATGAAGACAAAAGTACAAAACTATGTTCAAATTTCATAGCTTCAATACTCACCTTTACTCATTGTATACTATCTACAAAAATTCTTACAATCTAGTTTTAAGTTAATTTTAAGTCTGCCCAAAATCTCTACATACTAGGGCTTTTGGCATGTATACCTTTAATCTCAATAACCAAATGTAATTCTTTGTATCATGTCCAAATAAAAATTATTATTATTATTATTATTATTAAAGAAAGTGAGGAACACCATCGAAGTGAAGAAGGAGATTGTAGAAAAATATGAGTGGCGTACGTGTGAGTTAGTTACCATTTTGTCCTAGGCACATGTTGATTAGACACTAGGCCTGTTGCATATATGTGTGTGTGTGTGTACGAAACACTTCGAAAATGTTTCGGCCCCGCCGGGAATTTAACCCGGGCCCTCCATGCGTGAAGCAAGAGCGCTAGCCACCATGCCATCGAGGCTAGGTGAGCTTGCCAGGATGTACAACAAAAACACATCTACTATCACCTCTATCCTGGCAGAGAGAAAAAAAAAGAGCTAATGTTGCAAAAATGTTGATATGTTGAAAAATAGATCGAAAACAGTGGATGAGGTTGAGAAGTTGTTGGGGGTGTGGATCAATGAAAACAGATGCAGGTGATAGTATTTCCAGGCGATAATTTGTGAAAAAGGCAAGGCAGTTACGCAGATCCTGTCAAGACAGTCCTGGAACCAGTGGTGATGTGGTGATTTTAAAGCCAGCAAAGGCTGGTTTGAGAGATTTAAACGTGTGGCATACACGTGTTGTGAGGCATGGTGGAGGCAGCTCAGACAAATGTGCAGCTGAAAAAATTTGTGCAGGAATTCAAGGGGTTCGTAGACACTGAAAATTCGAACCCCAACCCCAACAAAGTAGTTTAATTGTGATGAAACAGGCCTGTTTTGGAAGAATGCCAAACAGGACCTTCATTACTCAGGAGGAAAAGGCACTGCCAGGACACAAAGCCTATGAAAGACAGGCTAACTCTCATGTTGTGTGGTAACGCTAGTGAGGATTTTAAAGTGAAGCCTTTACTGGTGTATCACCTGAAAATCCCAGAGTGTTCAAGAAACACAATTTTACAAGAATAATTTGTGTGTGTTGGGAAGGCTAACACCAAGGCATGGGTCACGACGGCAATTTTCGTAGAATGGCTCCTGGAGTGTTTGGCCCAGTGTGAAGAAATACCTTCTGGAAAAGAAATTGCCACTCAAGTGCCTCCTGCTACTGGACAATGCTCCTGCTCATCCTCACAACTTGAAAGACTATTTGTCTGACAACTTCAGTTTCATCACAGTAAGTTCTTGCCTCCTAACACCACTCCTCTCATCAGCCCATGGACCGCAGGTCATTTCTAACTTAAAAACTGTACACCAAAGCAGTGTTTGAAAAGTGCTTTGAAGTGATCTCAGACACTGAGTTGACCCTAAAGAGTTCTGGAAAGATCACTTCAATATCCTCCATTGACATAGGCCTTATAGGTAAGGCTTGGGAGGGAGTGACTTCAGGACTTTGAACTCTGCTTGGAGACCACTGTGGCGGATTGTGTTGAAAGGGGATTTTGAAGTTTGGAGGCTGACCCTGACGACCCTGTGCCTGTTGTGGAAGATATTGTGGAGTGGGCAAGTCCCTGGGGTTGGAGGTGAGTGGTGAGGATGTGGAAAATTGGTGGAGGACCACAGGGTAGACTAACCACTGAAGAGCTGAAAGAGCTTCATCAGGACAACATCAAACGACATTTAAGGAAATTGATTCAGAGGAGGAGGATGGACAGGGTGAGGTAGTAACTTCTTCAGAGATTAATGAAATTTGTTCTATGTGGACTAAGGTGCAGACATTTGTTGAAAAACACCACCCTGAGCAAGCTGAAACAAGCCGTATCTGCAACATGTTCAGTGACAGAACCTTGTCCCACTTCAGGAAAATATTAAAGAGGCGCCAGAAACAGAGCACTCTGGACAGTTACTTTTCTAGACAGGGGTCTAGTGACTCTCAAGCTGGTCCTAGTGGCATTAAAAGAAAAAGGGAAGTAACCCCAGATAAGGACTTGTTACCTGAAGTTCTTATGGAGGGGGATTCCCCTTCGAAACACTAACTCCTCCCCCTGTCCTCCTCCCTATCTTCCGGATGCCAGCAACTCTCTTCAATAAAGGTAAGTAAATGTTATTTTAAATGTTTAATTATAAATTTATTACTTTATAATTGTTTTGTGTATGTAAAACTATAGTATTTATTCTTTAAAAAAAAAGATTTTTTTGTGAATATTTTTTGGGTGGAATGGATTAATTGTATTTACATTATTTCTTATGGGAAATAAGGTTTCGACTTTCGAGTAATTCGAGTTAAGGTCTAGCTCCTGGAATGGATTATGACCGAAAGTCGAGGGACCACTGTATCTCCCCTAATTCTACGTCTTTACAGAGTGCACAATCCATGCCAACAGCCTGTCTTTATAGGAAAGGCTTCTGATACATGGGATCAACTTCATCATCCTTTCCTGTATATTTCCCAATGCATTTATGTCCATCCTGTAATATGGAGACTAGAACTGAGCAGCATAATCCAAATGATACCTTACCCATTATTTATACTTCTTAATAAGAAGCCAAGAATTCTATTAGCCTTATTGTTAACTCTAATGCACTGTTGTCTAAGCTTCATATTTCTGGTAACCAGATCTAAATAATTTTTTTTTTTATAAAGATCTACATTATTTAGCTTGTAGGTGCCCAAGTTGCAGCGTTTTGTCTTCCTATGATTAGAATCTTCCATTTGTCTGCTTTGAACTGTATCTGCCACTTCTCCAACCACATCATCAACCTAACATAGTACTAAATGTTGATAACGAGGTATGCCACGAAACAACTAAAGTGGCAAATTGTTTTAATTCATACTACACAACTGTCGCATCAACACTAGTAAGTAAGCTACCAGCTGCATCAAATACCTTTAGCACAGACTCTGATAAGTTTAAAACATACTATATCAATAAAGGGGTAACTCCAAACAGTTGTCAACTAGTAAGTGTATCTCATGACTTCGTGCAAAAAGAACTAAGCAGATTAAACCCAACTAAGAGCACCGGCCCTGATAACATCCCGTCTAAGTTCCTAAAAGATGGTGCCTCTGAACTGGCAGTCCCCATTGCTCCCATAATAAATCTGTCCATCACCACTAATACAGTACCAGAGGGGTTCAAGGAGGCCAGAGTTACTCCTATTTTCAAGAAAAATAGTAGGTCTGATGTCAGCAACTATAGGCCTGTTAGTATACTCAGTGTAATATCCAAAATTCTAGAGAGGGTGGTGTACTGTCAAGTAGTGAAGTATCTTAATGACAACAACATTCTTCATAGTTACCAATCAGGCTTTAGGAGCTCTTACTCAACCGACACCTCCCTAATTAATCTGATGGATTACATGAGAACTGAAATGTCAATAGGGAACCTCATAGGAATGGTAACTTTAGACTTGCAAAAGGCCTTCGATACTGTCAACCACAATGTATTATGTAAGAAACTTCAAGCTATCGGCATAGGTTCCATAGACTGGTTTAAGTCTTATCTTAACAATAGGAAACAAATTGTCAAAATCAACAAAGCAGAATCAGAACCACTGCCGATAGCATGTGGAGTTCCCCAATGTAGTATTCTGGGTCCCTTATTATTCCTGTGTTATGTAAATGACATGCCCATCAGTGTCAAATGCAAACTCCTACTGTATGTGGATGACAGTGCTCTGTTAGTGTCAGGTAAAGACCCACAAGATATAGCTAATGTATTAACACTGGAACTGGAGTCCTGCAGCAAATGGTTAGTAGACAACAAGTTATCGTTACATCTCGGGAAAACAGAAGCCATACTCTTTGGCACGAAATATAAACTGAGCAGGGTAAATAATTTTAATGTCCGATGTAATGGGAAATCCATCACTTCAGTTTCCTCAGTAAAATATCTGGGAATCCCCTTTGACCCATGCATGTCAGGAGAATTGATAGGGAACAGTATAGTAAAGAAAGCGAATGCCAGACTGAAGTTCCTCTACAGACAAGCACAGTGTCTACTACTGAGGCTCGCAGGACCCTATGTCTAGCCCTTATACAATGTCATATTGACTACGCTTGCTCTTCTGAAAGATAAACTGCAAATCACCCAGAACAAAATGATAAGATTCATCCTGGACCTGGGCCCAAGAGAACACGTAGGCCAGGATGAATTACAACAATTGGATATGCTGAATATTGAAGACAGAGTAAAACAACTTAAGTTGAATCAAGTTTATAAAATTGCTCGCAAACAGTGTCCAGAATATCTTGCTGCCAATTTTGTCAAGGCTGGGAACCAAAGCAGTCATAGTACTAGGGGAAGAGAGCACAACTTTGTAGTACCCACAGTCAGTGGCCAGGCTTCAAACACCTTTTATTGTACAGCAATAAAGGAATGGAACAGACTGCCTGCACATGTCAAAGCCAGTCATAGCATGAGCCAGTTCAAGAAGAGAGCCAAAAGGTACCTAATGAATGTAGCAACAGAAAGAATAACAAAAAAGGCACAATACCGTGACTGGAACAATACACACACAACCCGCACATGTGCGGGTGTTAGTGTGACTTTGTAAATGGTCCAAGTCGGACCGAAACGTCGTCGTAAGCTCCTCTCTTATAGCGGGTTGTGTGATGAAGAAGGAGGAGAATGATTTATTTTTAGTTACCATATGTCAGTGTGTTCGATTTTTATCAAACAAGGCCATTAAGGAAGAAATGGTAAAATAGACTATCCTTTTGACCAATTTACTTAAACATTTAAATACATAAGGGTGAGTTGACCATAATGTACATGTCAGTAAATAACTCTTTTACCTTATTCCTTTTAATTATAGTATAATAACTAGTATCTACTCCAGTGTATAATATTAAGGTATTAAATGGACCCCAATGGAAATAAGTCACTCTGACTTTTTTGGGTTATCCTAGGTTTTCTACACATATGCTGCTATGTATGATGATCGATGTAACTGTATTGGTGTATACCTGAATAAACTTACTATCCAGGTCATCCTGTAGCTTTCTAGTATATTCCCATCAGAAATTATTTGATGGGCTATTTTAGTGTCAACAGCAAACTTGGTGCTATTTATCCTCTTATCTATGTGCTATTTATTCTCTTATCTATGTCCTTTATGTAGATTATGAATAACTAGCTTTCCTTGTGTTGTTTCAAGAATTAAAAAGGAAACCTAGCTGGACATCATTCAATTATATTATCACTCTGAAGGATTCCGAGATGTCAATTGGATGTCTTCCAGTAAGTTAATGTTTGTTTAATACAAACACTAGATAGAGGAGTAATTAATACATGCAAGTGACACTACAGATACATTGGGATGCAGAAACTCATCTAAGCAGTGATGACTCCGACACTTGAGTGCCAGCAACAAAACCCAAATTTGCATGGAATGAAGCTCCACGATCAACAACAAATGAAGGCTGGGAAAGAATATTGTCTAGTGTGGTGAATGGTTTTGTAGGTTTTTTTCTCAATAGAATCAGTTCAAGGAAATTGTGAATCTGACGAAGACAGTGCCAGGTCAGGGCTTTGAAAATATGCAGGAACACAAAAATGGCTCGATGAAGAAAAAACTGCAGAAATGTTAGAGGAGCTCAATTCTGATATGAAAGGAAGGGAGATTATGAAAAAGGACGAAAAACCTGAACCTAAATAGATGAAACTTGAAAATATATGCGAGATGCTGCATACAGTTGATAAAGCTGCAGTCTTTTGCAAAGTACGTGCTGCAGCAAGCATTTACTATGCCTTATCATCTACTATATAAAAAGCTGTTGGGTAAAACAGGACACACAATTACAGAATATCCGAAAACTCTAGCACAACCATTGCTTACTGACAACCCTGCATCAGCATAACAGCCAGTCACCTCAGCCCAACAATACCAGTCATCCACCTTGGCCCAGTAGTCTTGTATGGCTTTTTGAGACGTGCCAGGAATGTAACTATTTCCCTCATAAGTTCATCGGATCAGGGTGAATGGAGAAGAGTGATTTTCATGACCTGACGTGGTGTTGGAGTGTGAGAAAAGTAACATTTATGAAGGGATTCAGGGAAACCAGTTAGCCAGACTGGAGGTGCGAAGTACAGTAACCGCACGATATTGTTGGTTGGAGGAACATTTGAACTGTGATGTTTACACACTTCCAAGACAGACTGTTTATTGAATGAGTTATGATGAATGCATTCTTTGTTTTTTGGTAACTATCTCTGTGGAAGACAGCCTGAGTGTTAAAAGAAATGCACTTGTCAGCAACATAACTTCTGTGTTATGTGGGAGTCTGCTGTACATGTATCAACTTACTTTTAGGATAACAAAATCATACACAAGAACAGAGATTTTTATTTTATAAATAGGTTTTTGACATCAAAATAACACTGTAAAGATTCAAAATAATATACAATGCAGAAATAAGCATCACAGATGAAAAGTTGAAACATATTGATAAAATTCAGTACATTAATAACAAACTAACACTCATAAAGGTAGTGGCAATTTTTGTGAAGATCAATGAAATAAAGTTATTAGCATTCACACTGTAAGGTAGTTATATAGACAATGTTTTTTAACCGGTCACAAAAACTACTCAACCAGTTTACTATTAAAAATATTTAATTAACACAAGTTTAACACAGTGACACCTGGGTAGAGTAAATTAATTACATGACCTGTAGTTTACTGCACTTCTGACAGAGTACAGACAATTTTACAATACACATTTAAGAATTATTTACACCACTACTTTGTCAAAACTGCCCAGGATTCCTTAGAAATATAGAGAGGAAAATTTATCTTTTGCATATTTGTGGAGAAGCTGTGTAGTAATATGAAGTTGAAAATTGCCCAGCCATATTCCTCCTCCTGCCACATTAACTGGTTATCAAATAATGGCAGTGACAATATAAATTCAAATCTTATCAATACATTTTCATATAGACAATGTTTATGGAAAAGTACAATAAAATTGTTTTTGGTCATATTCCATTATTGACAACAGAATCCTTGAACGGCAGTGCATGCATATCTAACATTCACAATGGAACAAAGCAATGTATATAAGTAGATTATATGTCCCATCCTCCAAGGGTAACCTTCAAGTCCAGACACACCATTAAGGTATATCTGGTGTATTTTTAATTACCCAGGAAGGCACTATGTGGGACAATGAAGGTCAAGTAAGTGGTGGTGTAGATGGGTAGTACAGCAAGTTTAGTCCACATGTTTCAGTTCATGTAAACTGCACTGTTGAGGAACACTACCCATCAAGACTCTGCAAGAAATAGCCTCACAAAATTCTGGAATACAACGGGGCATAATAGCTGAAGCTTTTTTGTTCATGGTATATAGCTACTGAAAAGTTGAAGGTGCCAGTGGGAGTTGAACATGTTCTAGCATGATTTTTTAAACCTACCCTAAGCTTCTGAATCATGGCAGCAAAAGTTTTTCATTTCATTTACCTTACATATACAATAGATCAAGCCACGCACATGTGCGTGCACGAGCATACACACACACACATTAATACAGCAATTGCACTTGGGCTTCAGTAAATAGCGAAATACAATTGTCAGCAGATCTTTGCACTTCAAGCATGGCAGATTCTTGACAATAGACTTTAAGTATAAATGAATACATTATTAACTTCTGGAGGGTATTTTGTGACAATACGAGTATTTTTTAAGGATTCCAAAGCATTAATTAGATATTAAGGTTTATGTCTTGAATATCCTCATTTTATTTTTCTAAAATAAGTATTTTACTTAGAAAGTTTAGCAGTAAAGAAAATAATAGATACAAGTGGAAAAGGCTCTTTGGTCTTCCAATATCAAGCTGTTTTAGTATTTACTCCTTACTCAGTTTTATCTCACTAACAGTAATTTACATATTAATTAATCTACACATCTTGTGGCCTATTGAAAGGTACCTTAAGTATATTTTGAGATATGTAATCACAGAAAAATTTACAAGAATAAAGGGTATAGAAATAGAACATCAGAAAAATACAATAACATACACATCCCTCTAGTAATGTATTAATTAGCTGTGACTAGTTTAGTCATTTCCTTGTTTAATGATATTGCAGTATAGCATTTGTATTAGCAAAATGGATTCTTAATTATTAAACCTCTCATTTTCCAACTGATATCTCTTTATACATTAGGCCATTGGCACAGTTGACTAGCTGCTATAGGAATTCCTATAATGTATAGTCTGTTTCATAAATCACTCCATTATGATTAGAAGATTCAAAATCTGAGTCATAATCTAAAAAAAATATATATAAACAAATGGACAATGCCGTTATGGTATGTCACCTTAAAATAATGACATGCAATGTATGTACAGTTAACTTGTAAACTCTACATAAAGGAGTGTGTGCGGAATGTCTTGGCTTCAGCTGTTTGATGGATGATCAGCAATGATCCTTTCCCAGCTACCAACCACCCGTGTACCCAGCTGTTCCTGATACAGCACAGGCTCATGATGGACACAACACTGCAAAAAAAAATTTTTTTTATTAAATTTATGTTTTTTTATAGTCAGACTTGCAATGTACACAAAACTGGTAGCAAAAACTTAACTACATTCTCAGGTGACCCACAACTATTAATATTCTAGCATTAATAGTACTGTAACAGATGATGTACTCCTTGAATACTAATACTGTTTCACACAGTTCAGTTTTGAAAAAAGTATGAGGGTTTTATATCATATATCTTCGTATCGATTTGTGAAACTGAATCTGACATGAACCTACTCATCATATTTACATCAACAGAGCAAAGGCTTAACCAGTTATAGAATATGGACAAATACAAGAGAAGACATATTTAAGAATTTAAAAATGGCAATTTAGTTTTTAAAACTTTATTCTGTTATAATATTTTTGGCTGCATTAGGCAATAAAGTTTGTGATTCTCTAAGTCATTCTATGTCCATATGAGGTTAATGAAGGGTAAGCTGGAGTGGGTGACATCTCCATCTGAGATATAGTACTTCAATAGAAATAGAAGTAGAATTGGTGCATTTGAAACAAGATTATTGCAAAGTGAAAGATTGCATCAGTAAAAAAGTGGTTTAGTGCTTGTCATGAATATAAAGAACATAATTTGTTATAAAGCTAGAAAAGTTGTGAATTTTATTCACATACAGTAGGAATAACTTAGTTAAGACTTCTCCCCTGCACTGGGTCACCTTATACCATCCACCTCGGCTAAGGTCAGTAACTCTCTCCACCAATGGCCAGGTCTACATGCATTGGTAACCAGAATTTAAAAAAACAGGAACAAAAAGATGTTTTGCAGTATTAAGCCATAACTATTTTCTCTGGAAGAAATGTACTGCCTATTTTCTGTGGATGCTAAACTGTGTCAACAGCCGAGCTTCTTTCAGGTGATGGTGGAAGGTGGTGATAGATGGTGTTATGTAGTGGCTAAGTAGTGGTGGTGGTGGTGATGTCAGTGGTATGTTACATATGTAAGTAGGAAACCATTACCAGTATCATGGTATGGGATTGTGACTGTTAGCTTGAGTCACTGAAAAGTCACTAACGCTGACCTGTGTACGAGTTCAAACCCAGCATGACCGCTGGCATGGGCAGTCACAATGTAGACACAAAGCTGATAAGATATGCTGGCAGATGTCACAACCATTTACCTAATAAGCCACCGTAGAGCTACTGAGTATTTCTCCAAATGTCTCCATAATGTTTCCTTGAACCCTATGCACAACAGTGATAGCAGCTACATTATGTAATATTAGCCATGGATGATGATGAAAGAGTGGTGTTAGGTGGTGATGATGGTAGTAGTGCTTGTAGGTGTGACATGACAGGATGTAAAGTATCAAAAACAATTATTTTTTACAAAATAAGCACTTAAATGTTTTTTAGAGGTGTCAAAAACATAACCCTATTTTCCTATTAATTATTTACATTACATAATGTGAAATTACACAAAGCATCAATTTCAGGAACGTAGCTCACGCTTTATGTGAAAATTCACTGTATTTGTACTAGTGGAGCCAGTGCACTGGCAGTACAGTACACACAGTAAGAAAGAAATGTCTTCATACCATGAAATGGTTACTGCCATCTCTGTTTTTTCTTGCAAAAAATATTTAAAGCAGAAATATTACTTGTATCCCCTCTCACCATAATGTCTTGTAGCAAAGTGATGTAACAGCTGAAGAAAGCAAACAAGACAGGAAAGAATGCAGTGTTGCTCATAAGTGTTCTCAGCTGAAGATAATAGGCACATGTCTCAGGAAAGGCCTTGTGAAGCAAGCATGCATGTGCTTACCTCACAACAATGGGATGACATAGTCCAGCCTACTTCTCATATATCAGACTGAAAACTGCAATTTATAATATTGTATCTAAAGTAATTTTTACTTTACCTTGGGGGAGCACAAAACCCATGGGGATCATCCAGCACCATGGGGAATGGGAGGTAATTAGGTTCACACAAAGGAAGGGGGTGCCTCTCACTAGCATCAAGGAATCGCCCTCGACTGTAAATTTAACTAAAGTATAGAGAGCATAGGCAGAAAAATTAAGGATGATAGCTTAGGAGAAATTACGTATATAAAAATATGGCAATGGGTTCATCTAGGTGTATTTGAGATGAAACAATGCATACCATAAGTTTAATAAATGAAATATGAAAGGAAGGGAAGATAGATCAAATGACGGAAATAACTTTTGAGAAGGACAAGTATAAAGTAATATAGTGGTGAGCAGATAGAAATACATAGAACAAGGACATATGCTACTCTAATAAGTAACATAACTACACAATGGACACCAAGACTTGCAATGACATCAGAATCACAAATTTTTTTCCCTTGATATCTTGGCCTATCATAGTAGTGCTCAACATTCATGCACTTAGGGTAAGAGGGCAGGGGAATATTTGTTCAGCTTAACACACAATTAAAGAAAATTATTTATATTTGAGGGGATAAGGGGAGTTGGGGGAATGCAGAAACCTGAATGCTACAGAAAAAAATGCTTTGTAATTCACCAACAGCTGCACATTTTATTATTACATATAATTATTATAATACAGTACTGTATATAAAAGAAGTTAAACCAAAGATATAATGAATGTGTGTGTGTGTACATATATATCTATTAATCCCAAAGCTGGTATGCTTGAACATGCAGAATTATCTAATCAATATTGTACCCAAAATCTTCCAAAAATATAAACATTGAATGTATGCAAGAATAAAATTTTGACAATTACACAAAGTAAAGTATATTATTTTACAAAATTTATATTGTCAGTTTCTCTTATTTCACACATTTAGTTTTACATTATTATACCGTATATGCCCATTTATAGGTCGAGATTTTACAACCAAATTTTTAACCAAAAAGTTAGGGGTTGACCTATTTAAGGATACCACTTTTGAAAGGTTGAAATTCTGACATACCGAGGGCCTATCAAGGTATAAACCACACTCGGTAACCACATTCCACCTAAATATAGTACAGTGGACCCTCGGTTTTCGTTGAAAATTCTTTCCAGAATGCTGTTTGACTGCCATTACCGAACGAATTTGTTCCCATAAGGACAAATGTAATTTAGATTAGTCGTTTCAGACCCCCAAAAGTACACTTACAAAAGCACTTACAAAAATACATTTACATAATTGTTCAAGTTTGGAGGTGAACGAAAACCGAAGGTCCACTGTACATATAAATTTGATAATATCCACTAGTTCTTGCTGGCCTTTTACCTCACTTTGTTTACACAGCATCTGATCACTACAGTTGACAGTTAAAACAGAGAAGCAGTGCAGTAGACCTACTGGCCCATATTAGGCAAGTCTACTCAAACTCAACCTTTCTCATTCATATATTTGTCCAACCAGTTTTTAAAGTTACCCATGGTTTTAGTTTCAATGATCAAAGGGGGGAGGAAGGCTTTAAAAACAGGCTAGACAAATGTATGAGTGAGAAAGGCTGGATTTGAGTAAGACTTTCCTAGCAAGGGCCAGTAGGTCTACTGCAATGCTCCTTTAGGTTTTGTTTATCAATTGTCACATTCTCATTTCCTTTTTTTTACCCCCCCAAGATTTTGCTAGCATATATTTTGAATTAGAACCATTTGATCCCTTTTAAAGTCCCTCAAACACTAGGGCAAGTCAGACTTACCCACAAGATATATGAAAAATTAATGATTTTTTGGCAAAATATTGGGGGTCAACCTATACCTTGAGTCGAGTTATATATTCAGGTATATAAAGTATTTTAATATAACACTGTCTCTGTCTTCACACCTTGACAAATGACTTAGGACAAGAACTATATTTGTTATTGCCTGCTGGTAGGGTTAAGTGACTGCCACAAAATCCTGTGTCACAGATGTGGCCTTCACAAACCTTTCCAGGAAAAATAATTACGTATCTGGTTACATTATCACTTACAATACTCTGATGTACAGTGGTGAAGTGTTAGATTGACAATTTCAGGACTGCTAGACCATGGGTTCAAGGCTTCATCACTGCATTTAATTTTATATACAGGTATTTTTTACTCAGTTTTCAAAAATGCACTGGTATTTTGTGCATGTTCTTTTATGCTTGTGAGGAATAATTTTTTTAGTAAAGACTGGGCAAGAACTATAACAAATAATTAGCTCTGTTGGGTTGTGGCAGCAGCCACTATGTGTGCTGGACGTGTCATTCGGTGAGATGTGGCACAGCAGGAGCTTTGGTCGCTCATGCTACGCCCTAAACCCGTCGCACAATTATCTTCAACACTACCTTTCCAGTATATACCCAGGTAACTGATACCTTCGTCATAACAATGAGTGATGAGAAAATGTAGTCTCGAGTTTATAGACTCAATGCAAGAGAAGGCAGGTGTGAAAAAGTGAGAATGAGAACAAAGAAGACAGTCTGGCTCCTGCCCACCTTCACACAGCTTCTGTAATACTGTATATTTTGTACTGTAGCGCTACTCTGTTTAATTAACATGTATACCGTACATGAATTAAACAATGTTTAATACTACAGTGGTACCTTGGTACAGTAGGGTCCCGCTTTTCGGTGTTTCACCTTACGGTGTTCCGTTCATATGGAGAGTTCAAATTATGACCAAAACTTTCTATACGGCGAGCGGTCTTTCAAATACGGCACGTGCCACCTGGTTTGTTTACATTTTCCGTGAGCACATCTCTCTGTTATGTAATAATCACTCTTGGGCACATTAAATGTCCTATTTTACGTCAATATAGACATTTTCATTAATCCATCTATGATATTTTCTTCAAAATTATATAAGAAACACGTTACATAGCATATAAACATACTGTTTATATACTATGGAGGTCTGGGTGCTGGGCGGAGGGAAAAAAATTACGTCACTCCCCTTAACCCTTTCAGGGTCCAAGGGGGGTCTCCAAAACTCATTCTCAGGGTCCAAAAATTTAAAAAAAAAAAAAAAAAAATTCTTATGAAATGATAGAGAATCTTTTTCCGATCATAACGCCACAAAAATGAAATTTGATCGAAAACTAACGGAATTAAGCTTTCGCGAAGTTAGCGGCAGCCATGACACTTACGCATCGGCGATTTCGCCCACTTTGAGCCCTATTTTCGGCAAATTCCAATGTTTCAGGCAACTAAAATTATAGCTATTTCGCTAGAACTCTATTTCTTCTAGCGATTGAGTACAAGAAACTGCCTATTTACCTATTACAACTACCCAAAATAGTGGTCAGAAAATGGCAATTTTCCCAATTTCACACAAATTTCAAACGATGCCAATTTCAAAATAGGGTCCAGAATAAACAAGGCAGACATTCCTGGCACTAAAATAACGTCTTCTCTGTTCATTAGTCACGTTTCCAGGCCCCTTTTACATTACTTTTGCTTTTCATTTTGATTTTTTATTCTCACAAAAAAATAGAAGATTAACTGTTATGTATACAACTGCATCATTGTATAAATGGTATAAATAATATTAGAGCACTTGTGCATGAATATTAGACTCGCCAGTTGATGTGTATTGGATGCATGGTGTGATTTGTTTACTCTTGAACATCGTCAAAAATCGAACATTTTCGCTACTTTGAGCTCAATTTCAAGGTACTTGTCTTTTTCAAACCAATCAAAATCATCTCCATTTCTGTAATATATCTTCCAGTCTATCAAATGAGACCAAGAAAACGAGAATACATCAATAAATACCATACGAAAATAGACTGCAAAGTCGCTGTTTTAAACCAAAAACACGGTCAGAGTTTCTTTTTCCTCATTATGCACTGTGTGGTGCAGGAATTTTTTTATACTGCGCACACTGACCGCACAGACCCATTCTATCACATCTAGGCCTAACAGCCTGTTTCTGCTTGATTTGAGGGTGCTAGAATTTAGGCGTACTAGTACGTCAATAACCCCAGGGCGTAAGCCGTACTAGTACGTCAATAACCCTGAAAGGGTTAATACATAACGCTTTTGTGTACATTTCTCGGCATGAATTATTCATTACTTCTCCCTTTATGATGGCATCTAAAGGTAGTTGATAGAAACGATTAAACTCAGTGAACATGGTATGTCGATGGTAATAATATGGCTCTGGGCCACATGTAGGTAGGTGTAGGTATGTAGCCCAGGCAGACTACATACCTACATTATTATTATAACTGATAATTATACTTATGTGTACCTGTACCTAAGTAAACTTACACATGTTAATAGTATAGACATTTTGCTTAATCCATCTAAATACACCCCACAGTAGAATAAATTAACATAAATATGAGATGTGGTAGCCAGGCAACTTGTAGGACTTGTGGTAGCCAGGCTACTTGTAGGACTTGTGGTAGCCAGGCTACTTGTAGTACTTGTGGTAGCCAGACTACTTGTAGGACTTGTGGTAGCCAGGCTACTTGTAGGACTTGTGGTAGCCAGGTGACTTGTAGTCCAACATCAGAGAAAATGTGTACACTGTAATATTACTGGGGGTAACTAGAAAATTACTCCTTTCGTATGCCTTTACTCAGGGCGTGATTTCTTCTAAAAATGGTGTTACGTGAGAATGGGAGTGTTTCTCATTATTTATTCTACTGTATCAACGTGGAGACAACTTGTACACAATGTAAAGTGACAAAAACCAGACACGTTCGCCTGGTTTGTTTACATTACGTCTGGGTGGGGAGGGAAGCGGAGGGCTGCCCTGGCTGGCTATCCACACTTCCCAAATCTGACTTCCTACAAATAAAACTTGCCTCTCACCTTACATTAACACTACAAATATTTTAAAGTAAGTAATGAGTGTACTGTATATGCATTTCATTGCTCTAGAGCACTTAATGTCGTAGTAGGTGGCAGTGGTCAGGCAGGATGCCATACCTCCCACACGACTTTCTACAAATAAATACTTTTCACCTCTCACCCTACATTAAGACCATTAAGACTACAAATATTTTAAGGTAAGTAATGAGTCTACTGTATATGAATTGTATCACTCTAAGCCACGACTGCCCATTAGTGTCAGTATGCCCGTTGCTACCATTCAGTGAACAACCTGCGCTGTAACTCTGTGAATTTTCACGCGATCTTGTGTTTTTTCGTATAAATTTTTAGTAAATTTTAGTAAATTGAAGTGACCTCTGACACAGAGTTAACCCTGAGAAAGTTTTGGAAAGATCACTTTACTATCACCCATTGCATAACTCTCATTGACAAAGTCTGGCAGGAAGTTTCATACAGAACAATGAACTCTGCTTGGAGGAATTTGTGGCCAGAAGCAGTGGCTGAAAGGGACTTTGAGGGCTTTGAGGCTGTCTATAGTGGAGGATAT
Organism: Cherax destructor; assembly: GCA_009830355.1. Taxonomy (NCBI): domain Eukaryota; kingdom Metazoa; phylum Arthropoda; class Malacostraca; order Decapoda; family Parastacidae; genus Cherax; species Cherax destructor. The sequence goes on along the minus strand of WNWK01001049.1, from coordinate 188,409 downwards.
TGTCTCTGGGCAGGTCCATGGGTCTGGAAGTGAGTGATGGTGATGTGGAGGAGTTAGTGGAGGGGCACAGGGAAGAGCTGACCACTGAGGAGCTGCAGGAACTTGAGGAGGAGGAGCACAAGACTTAAGATGGATGCACTCTCTTCAGGCTCGGAAGAGGAGATAGAGGAAGCCCCTACTTCATTAATCAAGGAAATCTTTGCCAAATGGATGGACATCAAAAACTTTGCAGAGAAGTACCACCCCAACAAAGCCCAAACAAGCCGTAATAGCATTGTCTGGAATGACCAGACAATGTCACATTTCCGAAACATCCTGAGGAGAAGGCAGATGCAAAGTTCTTTGGACAGATTTTTAGTAAAAGTCAAAACCTGGTGAGCTTCAACCAGGTCCAAATAGAAAAAAAGAGAGACAGAAATGAGAAGGGGACTCTCCTTCCAAATAATAACATTACCTCCTCCTCCCTTCTCAGCACTATCCTAGTAGGCACTCGACTCTTTTCAGCAAAGTAAAGTGAGGCTAAATTTGCATTTATTTCATCTAATTCTTTTGTATTTATGTATTTTAGTATTAAGCAGTGTTTTAATTACATATTTTAGTATTAAGCAGTGCTTAAATTATTTTATACAACCCCATCAATGTACAGTGGACCCCGGAAATCGAACGCCTCCTAACTCAACCTATTATATAAGTTTATTATTGTAAGTGCTTTTGTAAGTGTATTTTTGGGGGTCTGAAATGGACTAATCTAATTTACATTATTCCTTATAGGAATAAATTCGTTCAGTAAGAGCACTTGAACAGCATTCTGGAACGAAGAATGTTCGATTTCCGGGGTTCCACTGTATAATATGCCAATAACAATAGTATTTTTTTTTCATGGGAACGAATTAATCGTTTTCCCTATATGTATTTCTTATGGGAAAATTTGTTTGGTATACGTCCTATTTGATATAAGTCCAAGATCCTGGAACGGATTAAGGATGTATACAGAGGTACCACTGTATTTGTAAATGAAAATGAACAATACTGAATGTAAAGTATTGAACAAGGTTGATAAGGAAATAAATGAAGTTGGATATGTAATATTATGGCTTGGAAACTCATCTCTGATTATAATATGGATGTTGATGTGAAAAAAGGTTCAGAACACTTGTCTTAATTTTTCTTTTTGGGGGAAAATGCATTAACATCATAAGTGGGAAACCTACTGTATTTGTGATCTATACATGCTGCCTCTTCAAGCTCTACCCAGCTAGCCGGACTTGAGTCCTGGGAGGGTGGGAAGTACAGTGCCTGCACTCTGAAGGAAGGGTGATAATGTGATTTGGAGGGTCATTTAAACTGTGATGTCAGTGCCTTTCTGGCAAGACAGCAATTGAATGAGTGACATTGAAAGTGTTTTCTTCTTTGTTGGGTCACCCTACCTCAGTGGGAGATGACTGATGTTAAAAAATAATGATGGGCAATAATGTATATTTGTTATTGAGTAAGGGAAGAAATTTTAAAGTCTGCTATGTATCAGCAGTCATCACTAACACTAACATTGCATCTTGAGTTGTATCTACAACTTTATTTAATGATGGAAGACGGAGAAATTTATGGCAGTGTTCGCTGGCACCTGTACACCCATGAGGGAGGTAGTCCACACACTGTTACTGGTGGCAAATACCAAAGCTTGCACTATCAAACATATTCCACCACACCTGCACTTAGGAAAGTTAGGATGACGTTGCAGCCCATCCTGGACCATTGTCAAATCACAACAGCTGTGATTTGACAATGGTCCAGAATGGACAATATCATCATCCTAACATTCCTCACCTAAGTGTGGGTTTTTGGTGAATTGTTCAAGCTACATAATTGTGACTTTTTATTCTTCACTGTAATTTCTTCTGTTTTTATAGAATTTGTATTAGCTAACTGAAGTTATAATGTACTGTATTTAGATATACTGTACTCTATAAACCTGTATGCTAAATATTTAAAAGCAAGCTAGATTTTGCTGTCTTTCAAAGATTTTTCAAATATTCATTAATAAACTTCCATAATTATCAAGATGATTAGCACCAATTATTGTCGCCTAAAATATTTTGCACTTCTGTCCCTGTATATCTTCCCCTAATTTATTATTACTTAAAAATAGTGCTCTATTCCTAGGCAATGCTCTGGTGGTCTGGTGGCTAAAGCTCTCGCTTCACACGGCGAGGGCCTGGGTTCGATTCCCAGCCAGGGCAGAAACATTGGGCGTGTTTCTTTACACCTGTTGTCTATGTTCCCCATCAGTAAAATGGGTACCTGGGTGTTAGTCGACTGGTGTGAGTCGCATCCTAGGACACTGACCTAATCTGCCCGAAATGCTCAGCATAACAAGGGACTTTCTATATAGTAGTATGTCACTGATGTCAGCTAGGCCTGTATACCATGTACATGTACTTGTAGAAATAAAGATATTATTATTATTATTATTATTATTATTATTATTATTAATGATTGAGGTTTCAGATAACTCTCAAGGTGGACAGAAAGCATGCTACTGTATCTTAAAAGCTATGAAAACACTGTAATGGTGAAAAAAATGTAAATATTTTTGGTATAGATTTTTTTGGTAAGTGGATAGGAGTCACTGCGGGTAATCATGTATAATGTAGATGTGCGCCTCAAATCGGGATACCTGAAAAGTTGAAAGATGATATGCTGAGCCATTTTTGCCATTAAAAAAATTCCTGTATTTTTAGTCAAACCAATAAATATACAGTACTTTCTAACTTTGGTAAAAAATTTAATAATTTTCAGATTTATGGCATATCTAACTGGCATCACAAAATATAAAAATAAAAATAAAAATAAGTACTTTTCAGTATTTAGAAATTTTTACATATGTCTAATTATAAGCTATTCCAAAATACATAATTCTTTAAACTAGTCTAGACTATCATTGGACAAAACAAATATTGAGATGACAGAGTTCCAACACCTGACAGTAACATGGTGCACTAGAGGGAGAAGTTGTGTGAGGGAAGCAGCACATAATTGTGGTAAGGGATCAAATTATTAGACAGGCTTCATTATCACCACACTGCAAGGACCAAGGGATTGTATATAATTCTACTATAGTCATATTCACATATAACAATCATTTCTTCCAACATGCACCCATTCCTCTTGCAAGATTTATCAAGCCCTTCAAAACCCAGAAATATATGCATTCTGTAATATTTAAATTAAATTACTTTTTGGAAACCAGTGGGTATGCTGTGTCTATTTTCAGGATTAGGAGAGCTTAAAAAATTATTAGATATTACTAGCTAAAAGTTGTTACTCAAAATTTCTCACTTTATTGGCTAATGATCTACTCTAAGACCATTCCTTATCACACACGAAAATCTACATACAAAATTTTTTTAAATTTTTACTGCAACAGTAAGAATAAGTTGCTCATGCATCATCAGGTACCTTTTGAAAATTTTAAACATGTGCATCCATCATATGGTTATCAATCTTCATTAAATTAACAACTACTTAAAATGTAAGATTTTATACAATCTCAGCCATTCTATATTTTGATCACTACCCTTTTAAAACTGGTACAGTATAAAGTAGAGAAAATATAACAGAAAGCCATGTAATGGTGGCCAGAAAAAAATCCACCCAATATTTCATGATTCCATTAAATAAAGCTGATACGAAAGTGCTGTATATGTATCCTCAGATACAACGTTTAATGTTATACATCATCCCAACTGGTTACATTATAGTTTAATTGTATTACATATATGACCTTGTATGCTATTTACTATGCATAGTATGCATATGGTGTTAATTAAGAAATGTTGCGGTGTTCATCAGGCTTGTGAAACTCAAAAAAAGTTACTAAACTTCATTATTAGGTAATTACTACTTTGTTCTTATAAAGTAGAAAAAATAAACACCTAGTTCACCATTGGTTAACAAAGATGGTAAAAAATGAATACTGGCCTCATGCAACCATTCATCAGTTTATAACAAGTATTGTCTTACTTTTCAGTTCAGAAAAGACATATAGTAACGGAAATCTAGTAGCACACTACATGAATTTTCTGTCATGATACCATCTGTGTGGATCACAAAAACTCGGGTTAATTTATTCCTTGGCCACCACATAAACAAGATAAAGTTTTACCTTAACTAATCCACTTTCCACCAGGGAGAAATATAAATGAATAACATAAATTTGTGTTCACTAGCAGCTTCACACATTTGGTAGTTCTTCAATTATCAAACAATTTTACAAATACAGTACAAAGAAAAACTCAGTATTGCACTACCATTTTAAATAAGCCACACTGACCTTTTAAGATGTAATCGGTGAGTAATGTTGGTACAGTAGGACTGTCCTCATTTATGGCCATTAAAACTGGAAAAAATAAGTTAATATAATATATGTGTATGTATATGTATATTAAGTGATTGCCTATTTGTAGTTACTGGTGCAAAACTATTCCCATTTTCAATTTTTAGTATTCATATAATTTTTCTTAATTTTCCAGGGGTTATAGCACTTGTAAGGAAATGAAAATAATAAGGTTGACATTAAACACTTATGTATAAAAATATTTTAATGCCCTTTTATGTAAATTCAGATACTGTCACTGACTACTGATTTTTTTTTTTTCATCAAGTCGGCTGTCTCCCACCGAGGCAGGGTGACCCAAAAAGAAAGAAAATCCCCAAAAAGAAAATACTTTCATCATCATTCAACACTTTCACCTCACTCATACATAATCACTGTCTTTGCAGAGGCGCTCAGATACGACAGCCTAGAATAAGTCCCTCCCAACTGTCACTATCCCAGACCCCTCCTTTAAAGTGCAGGCATTGTACTTCCCATTTCCAGGACTCAAGTCCAACTAAATCAATTAACTGGTTTCCCTGAATCCCTTCACAAAATGTTACCCTGCTCACACTCCAACAGCTCGTCAGGTCCCAAAAACCATTCGTCTCCATTCACTCCTATCTAACACGCTCACACATGCTTGCTGGAAGTCCAAGCCCTCGCCCACAAAACCTCCTTTACCCCCTCCCTCCAACCTTTTCGAGGATGACCCCTACCCCGCCTTCCTTCCCCTACAGATTTATACGCTCTCCAAGTCATTCTACTTTGATTCATTCTCTCTAACTGACCAAACCACCTCAACAACCCCTCTTCAGCCCTCTGACAAATACTTTTAGTAACTCCACACCTTCTCCTAATTTCCACACTCCAAATTTTCTGCATAATATTTGCACCACACATTGCCCTTTGACATGACATCTCCACTGCCTCCAGCCGCCTCCTCGCTGCAGCATTTGCAACCCATGCTTCACACCCATATAAGAGTGTTGGTACCACTATACTTTCGTACATTCCCTTCTTTGCCTCCATGGATAACGTTTTTTGTCTCCACAGATACCTCAATGCACCACTCACCTTTTTTCCTTCATCAATTCTATGGTTAACCTCATCCTTCATAAACCCATCCGCTGACACAGTCAACTCCCAAATATCTGAAAACATTTACTTCTTCCATAATCCCTCTCTCCAATGTGATATCCAATTTTTCTTTATTTAAATCGTTTGATACCCTCATCACCTTACTCTTATCTATGTTCACTTTCAACTTTCTACCTTTACACACCCTCCCAAACTCATCCACTAACCTTTGCAACTTTTCTTTAGAATCTCCCATAAGCACAGTATCATCAGCAAAAAGTAACTGTGTCAACTCCCATTTTGCATTTAATTCCCCATAATTTAATTCCACCCCTCTCCCCAAGACCCTAGCATTTACTCTTTTACAACCTTATCTATAAATATATTAAACAACCATGGTGACATTACACATCCCTGTCTAAGACCTACTTTTACCAGGAAGTAATCTCCCTCTCTCCTACACACCCTAACCTGAGCCTCACTATCCTCATAAAAACTCTTTACAGCCTTCAGTAACTTACTACCTATTCCATACACTTGCAACATTTGCCACATTGCTCCCCTATCCACTATCATATGCCTTTTCTAAATCCATAAATGCAATGAAAACTTCTCTACCTTTATCTAAATACTGTTCACATATATGCTTCACTGTAAACACTTGATCTACACATTCCCTACCCACTCTAAAGCCTCCTTGCTCATCTGCAATCCTACTCTGTCTTACCTCTAATTCTTTCAATAATAACCCTGCCATACACTTTACCTGGTATACTCAGTAAACCTTTTTTTTTTTTTTTCAACAAGTCGGCCATCTCCCACCGAGGCAGGGCGACCCAAAAAGAAAGAAAATCCCCAAAAAGAAAATACTTTCATCATCATTCAACACTTTCACCACACTCATACATAATCACTGTCTTTGCAGAGGAGCTCAGATACGACAGCTGAGAATTGTCCCTCCCAGCTGTCACTATCCCAGACCCCTCCTTTAATGTGCTATAATTCTTACAATCTCTTTAATCCCCTTCCCTTTACATAAAGGAACTATACACGCTCTCTGCCAATCACTCCAACACTATATCCTCCCCTGCTTTTAACATTTCTGTCAGTTCCACAGCTGCTTTACCCCCTTTCATTCTACGTAATGCCTCACGTACCTCCCCCCACACTCACATATTGCTCTTCTTCACTCCTAAAAGATGTTATACCTCCCTGGCCAGTGCATGAAATTACTGCCTCCCTTTATTCATCAACATTTAGAAGTTCCTCAAAATATTCCCGCCATCTACCCAATACCTCCAGCACCCCATCTAATAACTCTCCTACTCAGTTTTTAACTGACAAATCCATTTGTTCCCTAGGCTTTCTTAACTTTTTTATCTCACTCCAAAAATTTTTCTTATTTTCAGCAAAATTTCTTGACAGTGCCTCTCCCACTCTATTATCTGACCTCCTTTTGCACTCTCTCACCACTCACTTCACCTTTCTTTTACTCTCCATATACGTACTCTGCTCTTCTTATAACACTTCTGTTTTGTAAAAACCTCTCATAAGCTACCTTTTTCTCTTTTATCACACCCTTTACTTCATCATTCCACCAGTCACTCCTCTTTCCTCCTGCACCCACCTTCCTATAGCCACAAACTTCTGCCCCACATTCTAATACTGCATTTTTAAAACTATCCCAACCCTCTTCAACCCCTTCCCCACTACTCATACAGTGGACCCTCTAATTTCATGATTAATCCGTTGCAGAGAGTCTGCCGAAAGTTGAAATTCACGAAAATCGAAACCATTTTCCCCATAAGAAATACAGTGGTACCTCGACTTACGATATTTTTTCATTCCAGAATGCTGTTCAAGTGCCATTACCAAACGAATTTATCTCCTTAAGAAATGTTGTAAAATAGACTAGTCCTTTTAGACCCCCCAAATTACACTTACAAAAGCATTTAAAAAAATAAACTTACATAAAAGGGTGAGTTTGGGGACCATCGTAAGTCGAGGTACCACTGTAGTAATATAAATCCAATTAATCCGTTCCAGACATCCAAAAGTATTAACAAAAAATAATTTTTTTAGAGGTTAAATATAGATTTACATACAGAAAAGAATGAAATAAATATAAAGCACTAATAAAATGTATAAAAGAACATTTAACATCACACCTACCTTTATTGAAGACTTGTTGGTGTATGGAAGAACTTGAGGAAGGGGGAGGGAGGAGAGTTTATTGTTTGGAGACAGGACAAAATAATTGAATATGATGCTAATATCAACTCTACGGCTTATTTTATCTATCACAATTCATCTAATATGACATATTAAACAATATTAATAACAGAAACATGATATATACTCTAGAATGAATAAAATATGTCATTACATATGACACTAGTGGTGGTGGTGGTGTTGTTGTTGGGTTTATAAGGGCCACTGAGAGCATAAGCCGTACATATTAGTGGTGGTGTAGGTGGCAGCAGAGGCCACCACCACTATTCACACAAACAATGTACATAATTTATAAATAAGAAATCTTTACACTTTAATTTATAAATAAGAAATATTTACACTTTAATTTATAAATAAGAAATATTTACACTTTAATTTATAAATAAGAAATATTTAGGCAGAGGGCGGCATTGTTGTCAGTGGCCCTATATACCTCAAACAACATTGGAGGAGTTTCGTGTCGTCCTTTTTCTATCGCTTAACTTACTTGCTACACTGTTAATGCTACACTTTATCGCTGGCTGGCACTATAGCCTTTTTTGATTCCTGCTGCTTTAGTATCGTATATATCGTAGAATCACTGAAGAAGGCACATTCTCCCCTCTCTCTTCCTCCTCCACTTTGGTACTTTGCTACGAGTTTTTCTTGAATTCTATTGTGTTTCTCACCTTCTTTACTAAAGGGCTGGCACTAGGAGCTTTCTTTGAGCCCATGGTGGCTTATTTAGCAGTTGCAAGCACAAAAAACAATGGATTATTACGAAATGTGTCGTATGAACGTGTGGGGTGATGGTCACTCGCCGAGAAACAATGTCAGACTGACTCTAAATGGTGTGTGGGAGGCTTTGTGTGCACGCGGCTGCTGGGACGCGTTCCGTACAACCGCCGAATTCAGAGGCAAATCACGAAAATAGAGGCAATATTTTGACGAAAAAAGTTGCTGATAATCGAAATTCACAAAAATAGACTTACAAAATTAGAGGGTCCACTGTACTTGCATAGCCCACCTTTCTGCCAATAGTTACTTATATCTCACTTTAACTTCCTCCTCCCTTAGTTTATACACTTTCACCTCTCTCTCTTACTTGCTGTTGCCATTTTCCTTTTGTCCCATCTACCTCTTACTCTAACTGTAGCTACAACTAAATAATGATCCGATATATCCGTTGCCCCTCTATAAACATGTACATCCTGAAGCCTACCCATCAACCTTTTATCCACCACTACATAATCTAACAAACTACTTTCATTACGTGCTATATCATACCTTGTATACTTATTTATCCTCTTTTTCATAAAATATGTATTACTTATTACCAAACCTCTTTCTATACATAGCTCAATTATAGGCTCCCCATTTTCATTTACCCCTGGCACCCCAAATTTACCTACTACTCCCTCCACAACATTTTTACCCACTTAAGCACTGAGATCCCCAACCACAATTACTCTCTCACTTGGTTCAAAACTCCCCATGCACTCACTCAACATTTCCCAAAATATCTCTCTCTCCTCTACACTTCTCTCTTCTCCAGGTGCATAAACACTTACTATAACCCACTTTTTACATCCAACCCTTATTTTACTAAACATAATCCTTGAATTTATACATTTATATTTCCTCTTTTCCTGCCATAACTTATCCATCAACATTACTGCTACTCCTTCTTTAGCTCTAACTCTATTTGAAACCCCTGACCTAATCCCATTTATTTCTCCCCACTGAAACACTCTTACCCCCTTCAGCTTTGTTTCACTTAAAGCCAGGACATCCAGCTTTTCATTCTTAACATCCACAATCATCTCTTTCTTATCATTCGCACAACATGCATGCACATTCAAACATCCCACTTTGACGGTTTTCTTCTTTTTCTTTTTAGTAAGCTATACGGGAAAAGTGGTTACTAGCCCATTGTTCCCTACACTGTTCCTCCCTTATCAGTGTAAATTAACCATGTGGGTCATTAAGACTAATTTACCTCTGCATTAATATCATATGATAAAATGGAGACAAAAAATTAATACCAGTGCATATATTTGAGGAGAGGAAAAATGTTATAAGAACATAAGAAAGGAGGAACACTGCAGCAGGCCTGTTGGCCCATACTAGGCAGGTTCTTCACAATCCATCCCACTAACAGAATATTTGCCCAACCTAATTTTCAATTCTACCCAAGCAATAAGGTTTGATAATTCTATTAACTCATGTGCGAGTCCCACTCAAATCCAACCCCTCTCACTCGTGTATTTATCCAACCTAAATTTGAAACTACCCAAGGTTTTAGCTTCAATAACCCTACTAGGCAGACTGTTCCACTCATCAGCTACCCTATTTCCAAACCAATACTTTCCTATATCATTTCTAAATCTAAACTTGTCTAATTTGAATCCATTATTGTGTGTTCTCTCTTGGAGAGTTATCCTCAAGACCTTATTTATATCCCCTTTATTAATACCCATCTTCCACTTATATACTTCGATCATGTCTTCCCTCATTCTTCGTCTTACAAGTGCATGTAATTTAAGGGTCTTCAATCTTTCTTCATATGGAAGATTTCTAATGCTATGAATTAACTTTGTCATTCGTCGCTGAATGTTTTCTAACGAATTTATATCCATTCTGTAAAATGGAGACCAGAACTGAGCTGCGTAATCTAGGTGAGGCCTTACTAATGATGTATAAAGTTGTAGTATAACCACTGGACTTCTGTTGCTTACACTTCTTGATATAAATCCCAGTAATCTATTTGCCTTATTTCGTATGCTTAGGCATTGCTGATTTGGTTTAAGGTTGCTGCTTACCATAACCCCCAAATCCTTTTCGCATTCTGTACGGCTAAGTTCAACATTATTCAGCTGGTAGGTGCTAGGGTTATGAACATTCCCGAGCTTTAGAACTTTGCATTTATCTACATCAGAATGATTGAAGAGCTGGAAACCACAGAAACTAAGCTAAAAGTGGAAAAGGCATTATGACTGTGGTGTTCAATAGTGGAAGGATTGGTACAGCAGGTTTTTTAGCCAAGAGGAAATCTTAAAAGTATTGTACAAGTTGCCTAAACTGAAGTCAGATCAAACAAAAAATGAACCTTAATATTAGTAGAAATATGAGATTAAAACATATGTTGGTATCAACATATACTAGTGAAAATGCTTTATATGTTTGTTAATCATGATCTTTGAATGATGCAGCCAGGAGCTTCATTATTGTATTTTAAAATTTTCTAACATTTTTACACTTCTTGTGTCTTCTGCAATATTGTAGTGATAAAATTTGTTATACCAGTATATCAATCATGTTACGATTTCACTTAATAAGTGATTTCGTTTTATGATCCTAAGATATTAAGTAATGAAGAACATCAAGCAATGGTACAAAACTCACTCTTAATGAGGATCTGAAGAGTTGGATTATGCGGGGGACCATGACCCACATCATAGGGGATGACCGTAGTTAAATACTGGGGAAAAAATAAAAATAAAAGCATCAGTTGTATTTAAATACAGATAGTACATACTAACTAGTTATGAATTTAGAGATTTTTAATTGCTCAAGATATCAATAAATATTAATAGTGATTTTTTCCACGAGCATTGCAATTTATCGGTAACAATTTAAACAAATAAAAGCACAAAAGTACACACAAATATATAAGAGCAAATGTGATAGGAAATTTCAACTATGGTGATACAGAAATGAGCACTGAGACCTTCACAGAGACCCAGAGATAAAGGATCAAGTTCACTGACTGGATAATGAAAACTGTCCTAAGCTAGCATGTTTCAGAACTGATGAAATTATGAGGGATCAGCAAACCAACAAAATTGGACTTTCTTTCTGCCTTCAGCAACATGAATATAGAGAACTTAGCACAGAGTGCCCAAGAGTAAGGAAATGATATTCATTGACATTCTCTATCTCGTGAAAGTGCAGGCAAAGAAAAAGAAGAAAAACATAAAGACTTAGAATGATGAATGGAAAAGGTGACTGAAAAAATTAAACTTCTGAAAAAAGAACAACAGTGGAATGCATAATTTAGAGGACAATCCATTTAGAAAATTTTGAACTTCAACCTTAAATAGAGATTTGTTCAACATACACAACCCATACAGGTTGAGTGCACTTTGTGAAAATAATAAGGATACAAAATAATAATAATAATAATGTGCAAACCACAGGGAAATAGCTAAGTGACACTGGGAAAATCCAAGATTCAACCATTATATAAGGAGGCAAAAATCAGAAACAGAAACATGGAAAAAGTGCAAGACAAACTCATCACAGAGCTAAAACTTAACAGAAGAGCCAGAAATTAGAGTAATATTTTCGGGTGCGAAGAGATGCAGAAAAACTGTCAAATGAACATAGCAACCAAAGCATAGACAACCAAGGTTGCTGTGCAACCATACTGAAAGAAAAATTACAGTAAGGGCTCATGATAACACTAAAAAAGGAAATGGTAACTGTTGCTGAGGAACAGTTTCCTGTGCTTTATTAGCCATAGAACCAGGCAACGCTGCTCACTGTAGCTATTCTTCTCTTAAGAAAGGTGCAAGACAAATAACAAGCAGATAGTCTAGTTATATAAATGATACATACTGGCACATATATGTACTGTACATTTTCAAATGATACTTAGTTACTGAATCTCCATGGGGAAGTGGAATAGAATTCTTCCTCCGTAAGCCATGCGTGTCGTAAGAGGCGACTAAAATGCTGGGAGCAAGGGGCTAGTAACCCCTTCTCCTGTATATATTACTACATATATATAAAAGGAGAAACTTTCGTTTTTCCTTTTGGGCCACCCTGCCTCGGTGGGAAACGGCCGACGTGTTGAAAGAAGAAAGAAGTTACTGAAGGCTGTAAAGAGTTTTTATGAGGATAGTGAGGCTCAGGTTAGGGTGTGTAGGAGAGAGGGAGATTACTTCCCGGTAAAAGTAGGTCTTAGACAGGGATGTGTAATGTCACCATGGTTGTTTAATATATTTATAGATGGGGTTGTAAAAAAAGTAAATGCTAGGGTGTTGGGGAGAGGAGTGGGATTAAATTATGAGGAATCAAGTACAAAATGAGAGTTGACACAGTTACTTTTTGCTGCTGATTCTGTACTTATGGGAGATTCTAAAGAAAAGTTGCAAAGGTTAGTGGACGAGTTTGGGAGGGTGTGTAAAGGTAGAAAGTTGAAAGTGAACAAAGATAAGAGTAAGGTGATGAGGGTATCGAACGATTTAGATAAAAGAAAAATTGGATATCACATTGGAGAGAGGGAGTATGGAAGAAGTGAATGTTTTCAGATATTTGGGAATTGACTTGTCAGCAGATGGGTTTATGAAAGATGAGGTTAACCACAGAATTGATGAAGGAAAAAAGGTGAGTGGTGCATTGAGGTATCTGTGGAGACAAAAAATGTTATCTATGTAGGAAAAGAAGGGAATGTATGAAAGTATAGTGGTACCAACACTCTTATATGGGTGTGAAGCTTGGGTTGTAAATGCTGCAGTGAGGAGGAGGCTGGAGGCAGTGGAAATGTCCTGTCTAAGGGCAATGTGTGGTGTAAATATTATGTAGAGAATTCGGAGTGTGGAAATTAGGAGGTGGTGTGGAGTTACTAAAAGTATTAGTCAGAGGGCTGAAGAGGGGTTGTTGAGGTGGTTTGGTCATTTAGAGAGAATGGATCAAAGTAGAATGACTTGGAGAGTGTATAAATCTGTAGGGGAAGAAAGGAGGGGTAGGGGTCGTCCTCAAAAAGGTTGGAGGGAGTGGGTAAAGGAGGTTTTGTGGGCGAGGGGCTTGGACTTCCAACAAGCGTGTGTGAGCGTATTAGATAGGAGTGAATGGAGACGAATGGTTTTTGGGACCTGACAAGCTGTTGGAGTGTGAGCAGGGTAATATTTAGTGAAGGGATTCAGGGAAACCGGTTATTGATTTAGCCGGACTTGAGTCCTGGAAATGGGAAGTACAATGCCTGCACTTTAAAGGAGGGGTCTAGGATAGTGACAGTTTGGAGGGACTATTCTAAACTGTAGTATCTGAGCACCTCTACAAAGACAGTGATTATGTATGAGTAAGGTGAAAGTGTTGAATGATGATGAAAGTATTTTCTTTTTGGGGATTTTCTTTCTTTTTGGGTCACCCTGCCTTGGTGGGAGATGGCCGACTTGTTGAAAAAAAAAAAACTTAGGTTTTATGTTTGACACAATGAATGGGTCGAGACAAAAAATTTAAATGTAATTCATGTGTCTTAAAAAAAAAAGGCAATCACAAGTTTAAAAATAAATGAAATTGTAATGCATATTAATGTCATTAACCCCGCACTTCTTACTTCTGTGGTGAGGAAGAATCTATCCATTAAGGATATTTAAACTGACCTAATTTTCAATAGGACCTTCAGCAGTCAGTAGCAACACACATGCACACTATCCACACAGACATACTGTACCAAAGAAGAATATTGAAAACAAAAATGTAATAGCAAATTCACAACTTAAAATGAAAAACAAAATAGAAAGGCCACAGTAAAATTCAATCCACCTTCGGATCTGTGCCATTAGGTCCAACCTTCTTCTGTCTCTTCTTCTCCACATTAAAGTTCCGTCTTTTGTTCTGCACCTGTTGAAAATAACAATTATGTCTAAAAGCAATGGATGGGAATATGTATATACTGCAGTCTGTATGACCCTTGCGGGTTTAGTGCTTGGTTATGATTATATATTATATACTGTAGTTGGTAAACATTTTTATGCATAACAGTAATTTGACTTAATCATGTAACTACATGTCAGGGATATGCATTACAGTTTTCTAAATCATTCTTGTACAAAAATAAATTTTAAATGCTAGAAAATGTACATACAAGTTTGGTTAGAGTAGTCTTTAGGAACAACACTAGCAAGCAACATCTCAAATACACAACCAAAAAATTACCTCACTAGCAACTACCCAAATACTCTTTTCTTAACCCCAACAAACCCTACTGAAATCTCACTCATCATCAAAACACTTAAGAACAAGGCAGGAGACTTAAATAGCTTACCACCATTTATGTATAAAAAAGCTTCTCATTTATTGTCACCCATTACTGCAACACTTTTTAACAAGTCAAATGAATTTTCAACCTTCCCATCCCTACTTAAGACAGCAAGGGTTACACCAATCCACAAAGGAGGTGATCCTACTGATTTAAATAACTATAGACCTATATCAAACCTACCTCTTCCATCTAAAATTTTCGAAAAAATTATACTTAACCCCTGCCAATTTGGATTTAGGTCAAGAAAAAGCACAAATGATGCAATTATACATATGCTCAAGCTACTATATACGGCACTGGAAAAAAAAGGAAGTTCCACTGGGCAACTTCATAGACCTACAAAAAGCATTTGATACAGTCGACCACGATCTCTTGCACCTAAAACTGGAACATTACGGGGTCAGAGGACACTCACTCAACTACCTTAAATCATATCTCAGCAATAGACACCAGTATGTATATACAAATGGTGTTGCCTCTACCACACAACCTGTTCTAGTTGGAGTCCCCCAGGACAGTGTTCTTGGACCACTTCTCTTTCTCATTTACATCAATGACCTCCCTAATGCCTCCAAACTACTTAAACCTGTTCTTTTTGCAGATGACACTACTTATATCTACTCTCACCCAAACTAAACCATACTTAGAAACACTGTAAACGATGAGCTGCTAAAATATACACTTGGATGACGACCAACACACTTACTCTCAATATCGACAAAACCTACTTCATACTGTTTGGTAACACAGCTGCGAATATTCAGCTTAACATATCGATAAATGGTTCCTCCATTTCAAGACACACTGATGGAAAATTTCTAGGACTCCACATTGACAGCTGTCTTAAATTTCAGACCCACATACAGCATATTTAAAAAAAAATCTCCAAAACAGTAGGCATCTTCTCTAAGATACGGTACTATGTACCCCAAACGGCACTTCTTGCTCTTTACTACTCTCTCATCTACCCTTACCTCACCTATGGCATTTGTGCATGGGGTTCAACCACAGCAAATCACCTCAAACCTTTAATTATACAACAGAAAGCTGCTGTGAAAATGATTACAAACTCCTGTGCCAGGCAACATAACCCACCACTATTTAAGAGCTTGAACCTGCTTAACATACAAAATATCCACTTATATTATTGTGCTTACTACATACCCAGAACATTATTCTCCAATATAAACCCTCCTCTCAAACTCCTTCTCGAGAACTACAATAGAACGCACTTGCATAACACAAGACACAAAACACTATTTGATATCCCTCGTGTCCATCTCTTCCTATGCAAAAATGTGCAATAAAGGGCCCTAAGATCTGGAATTCATTGCCTGAAACTACAAAAGGGCCCCTGCCTGCACACCAATTCAAGGCCCTACTTAGAAATCACCTCATCTCCCAAAACTAACAACAGAAACACTATATACTATCGCCACAATCAACTCAAAAATTGTCAAATTTTATAAAATTATTTCAAATCCAAAATTTCTCAATCTCATTATGTATAATATGCTAAAATATAATTCTGTAACTTGTTATTAAACTACAGTGGTGCCCTGAGTTTCGAACTGCTCCCAACTCGAACAATTATGTAAGTGTATTATTGTAAGTGCTTTTATAAGTGTATTTTTGTGGGTCTGAAACGGACTAATCTAATTTACATTATTCCTTATGGGAACAAATTCGTTCGGTAACGGCACTCGAACAGCCTTCTAGAATGAATTATGGCCGAAACTCGGGGTACAACTGTACTTGTTAATTTAATTATACAGTGAACCCTCGATATTCGAACATTCTTCATTCCAGAATGCTGTTCAAGTGCTGTTACCAAACGAATTTATTCCCATAAGGAATGATGTAAATTAGATTAGTCCATTTCAGACCCCCAAAAATACACTTATAAAAGCACTTACAATAATAAACTTACATAAAAGGGCAAGTTTGGAGTGTTCGAATAGCAAGGGTCAACTGTACTGTGAAACCGCTACTACCTCTGTTGATATATAAAAAAAAAATGTTCAATTCGAATCAACTATGATATAGTATATACAGTGGACCCTGAGTAACGTAAAAACTTCATTCCAGAATCCTGCTCAAGTGCCATTACCGAACGAATTTACTCCCTTAAGGAATATTGTCACGTAGGTTAGTCTATTTCAGACCCCCAAAAATACACTTCCACAAGCACTTACAATATTATACTTACATAATTGTACGATTTCCGGGGTGTTCGCTACTCGGGGGTCCACTGTACAGTGTATCTAGTATTAAGTAGTCTGTAAAGCATTAAGTTTAGTCTGCCCGAAATGCCTCGGCATGATAGTGGCTTTCTTTGCACTTAGCAAATCAATATTGTAATTACACATTGTAAACTATTCATTAAGTAGACTCCTTATAACATGTCAGTCCCACATTGTAAACTATGCAAAGAAATAAAAATATGAATTTGAATTTGTATTCTGATGTACTGTTAATCATTATAAATTTCTTATAATCTGCAACCACACAACCATTTACAGTGGAACCTCGGTTTTTTGTAATGCCCTAGTTTGTATGTAAAACTATAGTTATTCTCTATAAAATGTATTTTTTGTTAATATTTTTTGGTGTCTGGAACGGAGTAATTGGATTTACATTCCAGACACCCAAAAATATTAACAAAAAATACATTTTATAGAGAATAACTATAGCTTTACATACAAACTAGGGCATACGAAAACCGAGGTTTCACTGTACATCTATTAAAATAATTTGTTACAATTTCCTCATACCTGAAGGAGAAGCGAAATAAAAGAATTCTTGAGCTCCTTCTCATATTCCAGTTCGTCACGTAGTGCCAGTTGGTTAATGAGGGTCTCGGAGTACTGTCGAATCACCAGCTCCAGCTCCATCAAAGACTCATTCAGCTCACCAACACTCATATTCTTTAACTCTGTTAGCAAAATTTTTAACTGTAGTAATGATCAATCTCTTCCTCTGATACATTTTACATAGTGCAATGTTCATATAATGTTGATTTGCTATTATTAATATTGTGGAAACAAACCAGTCATGGTTAAACAAATTACGTATATAAAAAAAACTACGCTCAATTATACTTGAAACTTATGAAAATTTTAAAACACTTTCTTGGTAAAGATTACCGCATTTTTTTTTTTGTTTTTTTTCATCAAGTTGGTCATCTCCCACCTAGGCAGGGTGACCCAAAAAGAAAGAAAATACTTTCATCATCATTCAACACTTTCACCTCACTCTTACATAACAACTGTTTTTGCTGAGGCGCTCAGATATGACAGCTGAGAATAAGTCCCTCCAAACTGTCACTATCCCAGACCCCTCCTTTAAAGTGCAGGCATTGTACTTCCCATTTCCAGGACTCAAATCCAACTAAATCAATTAACTGGTTTCCCTGAATCCCTTCACTAAATATTACCCTGCTCACACTCCAACAGCTCATCAGGTCCCAAAAACCATTCACCTCCATTCACTCCTATCTAACACGCTCACACATGCTTGCTGGAAGTCCAAGCCCCTCGCCCACAAAACCTCCTTTACCCCCTCCCTCCAACCTTTTCTATGACGACCCCTACCCCGCCTTCCTTCCCCTACAGATTTATACGTTCTCCAAGTCATTCTACTTTGATCCATTCTCTCTAAATGACCAAACCACCTCAACAACCCCTCTTCAGCCCTCTGACAAATACTTTTAGTAACTCCACACCTCCTCCTAATTTCCACACATTGCCCTTAGACAGGACATCTCCACTGCCTCCAGCCGCCTCCTTGCTGCAGCACTTGCAAACCATGCTTCACACCCATATAAGAGTGTTGGTACCACTATACTTTTGTACATTCCCTTCTTTGCCTCCATGGATAATGTTTTTTGTCTCCACAGATACCTCAACGCACCACTCACCTTTTTTCCTTCATCAATTCTATGGTTAACTTCATCCTTCATAAACCCATCCGCTGACAAGTCAACTCCCAAATATCTGAAAACATTCACTTCTTCCATAATCCCTCTCTCCAATGTGATATCCAATTTTTCTATATTTAAATCATTTGATACCCTCATCATCTTACTCTTATTTATGTTCACTTTCAGCTTTCTACCTTTACACACCCTCCCAAACTCGTCCACTAAACTTTGCAATTTTTCTTTAGAATCTCCCATAAGCACAGTATCATCAGCAAAAAGTAACTGTGTCAACTCCCATTTTGCATTTAATTCTCCATAATTTAATCCCACCCCTCTCCCCAACACCCTAGCATTTACTTCTTTTACAACCCTATCTATAAATATATTAAACAACCATGGTGACATTACACATCCCTGTCTACTTTTACTGGGAAGTAATCTCCCTCTCTCCTACATACCCTAACCTGAGCCTCACTATCCTCATAAAAACTCTTTACAGCATTCAGTGACTTACTACCTATTCCATACACTTGCAACATTTGCCACATTGCTCCTCTATCCACTCTATCATATGCCTTTTCTAAATCAGTAAATGCAATGAAAACTTCCCTACCTTTATCTAAATACTGTTCACATATATGCTTCAATGTAAACACTTGTAAACACTAATTGCTCAATATCAAACATTCCCAACAAAGTAGAATAATCACTTAACGTAAAAACCTGACTAATCAATTGAATGTAAAACCTATTATTAATATTACATACTAAGCTAATTATTTCCACAACACTTACATTATAATGACCACGTAAACTAACTGCAATGCAATTAATTGTTTTAAATTGTTATCTCACTCAATTAGTTGCATTGCTACAATTAATTGATATGCTCAACTTATATTCAAACCTTATAACTTAGATATGCAATTATACTTATTATATAAATTATCAACCATAACTTTTTACCATGTAGTCTAAAATTAAGTAGTCCTAAGAATGCCCGCAATGCACAGCATATTAGGGGCTTTTGGCATGTACATCTCATTAATAACTATGTAATAGCCATGTATAACTATGTCTATCATATATAATTGTACCATGTCTCAATAAAGTATTATTATTATTATTATTACTTGATCTACACATCCCCTACCCACTCTAAAGCCTCCTTGCTCATCTGCAATCCTACTCTCTGTCTTACCTCTAATTCTTTCAATAATAACCCTACCGTACACTTTACCTGGTATACTCAGTAAACTTATACCCCTATAATTCTTACAATCTCTTTTATCCCCCTTCCCTTTATATAAAGGAACTATACATGCTCTCTGCCAATCCCTAGGTACCTTCCCCTCTTTCATACATTTATTAAACCTTCCTGGCCAGTGCATGAAATTACCCCCTCCCTTTTTTCATCGACATTTAAAAGTTCCTCAAAATATTTCCGCCATCTACCCAATACCTCCAGTTCCCCATCAACTAACTCCCCTACTCTGTTTTTAACTGACAAATCCATTCGTTCCCTAGGCTTTCTTAACTTGTTTATCTCACTCCAAAATTTTTTCTTGTTTTCAGCAAAATTTCTTGACAGAGCCTCTCCCACTCTTTCATCTGCTCTCCTTTTGCACTCTCTCACCACTCTCTTGACCTTTCTTTTACTCTCCATATACTCTGCTCTTCTATTAACACTTCTGTTTTGTAAAAACCTCTCATAAGCTACCTTTTTCTCTTTTATCACACCCTTTACTTCTTCATTCCAGCACTCACTTTTCTTTCCTACTGCACCCACCCACCCTCCTATAGCCACAAACTTCTCCCCCACATTCTAATACTGCATTTTTAAAACTATCCCAACTCTCTTCAACCCCCCACTACTCATACTTGCATTAGCCCACCTTTCTGCCAATAGTTGCTTATATCTCACCCTAACTTCCTTCTCCCTTAGTTTATACACTTTTACCTCTCTCTTACTTGCTGTTGCCATTTTCTTTTTGTCCCATCTACCTTTTACTCTAACTGTAGCTACAACTAAATAATGATCCGATATATCCGTTGCCCCTCTATGAACATGTACATCCTGAAGCCTACCCATCAACCTTTTATCCACCAATACATAATCTAACAAACTACTTTCATTATGTGCTATATCATAGTTTGTATACTTATTTATCCTCTTTTTCATAAAATATGTATTACTTATTACTAAACCTTTTTCTACACATAGCTCAATTAACAGTTCCCCATTTACATTTACCCCTGGCACCCCAAATTTACCTACTACTTCCTCCACAACATTTTTACCCACTTTAGCATTGAGATCCCCAACTACAAGTACTCTCTCACTTGGTTCAAAACTCCCCATGCACTCACTCAACATTTCCCAAAATCTCTCTCTCTCCTCTACACTTCTCTCTTCTCCAGGTGCATAAACACTTACTATAACCCACTTTTCACATCCAACCTTTATTTTACTCCACATAATCCTTGAATTTAAACATTTATATTCCCTCTTTACCTGCCATAACTGATTATTCAACATTATTGCCACTCCTTCTTTAGCTCTAACTCTATCTGAAACCCCTGACCTAATCCCATTTATTTCTCCCCACTGAAACTCTCCTACCCCCTTCATCTTTGTCTCACTTAAAGCCAGGACATCCAGCTTCTTTTCATTCATAACATCTACAATCATCTCTTTTCTTATCATTTGCACAACATCCACACACATTCAAACATCCTACTTTGACGGTTTTCTTCTTTTTCTTTTTAGTAAATCTATACAGAAAAAGGGGTTACTAGCCCATTGTTCTCAGCATTTTAGTTGACTTTTACAACCTAAAATTCAACACCCATAAGCATGGCTTACGGAGGAAAGATTCTTATTCCACTTCCCCATGGATATGAAAGGAAAAGCAATAAGAACAAGAACTTTCTTTCTTCTTTCAACACATCGGCCGTTTCCCACCGAGGCAGGGTGGCCTAAAAGGAAAAACGAAAGTTTCTCCTTTTACATTTAGTAATATATTCAGGAGAAGGGGTTACTAGCCCCTTGCTCCCGGCATGTTAGTCGACTCTTACGACACGCATGGCTTACGGAGGAAGAATTCTGTTCCACTTCCCCATGGAGATAAGAGGAAATAAGAACAAGAACTAGTAAGAAAATAGAGGAAAACCCAGAGGGGTGTGTATATATATGCTTGTACATGAAAGTGTAGTGTGTAAGTAGAAGTAACAAGTGTAAGTAGAAGTAACAAGACATACCTGAAATCTTGCATGTTTATGAGACAGAAAAAAGACACCAGCAATCCTACCATCTTGTAAAACAATTACAGGCTTTCGTTTTACACTCACTTGGCAGGACGGTAGTACCTCCCTGGGCTGTTGCTGTCTACCAACCTACTACCAGTTGAATTTACATTGTATATGTTTCCATTGGCCCATATGCTTTAGTTCTTTCAATGTTTTATTGATCACCTGTGTATTTTAAATCTTTTTATCCTGCTGGTGAGGGCATTAAGTGGATTAACTCATCAGCAAAATGCATGAGGCTAGTATTATCACAGAATGGTTGGATTATACTAATTACAGTGATACCCCAAGTTTCGAACAGCTCCCAACTCAAACAATTATGTAAGTGTATTATTGTAAATGCTTTTGTAAGTGTATTTTTGGGGGTCTGAAACAGACTAATCTAATTTACATTATTCCTTTTGGGGAACAAATTTGTTCGGTAACGGCACTCGAACAGCCTTCTGGAACGAATTATGGCCGAAACTCGGGGTACCACTGTACTATATAATTATGGGGGAGCATTAAACCTGTAGGTAGTAGGTTGGTAGACAGCAACCACCCAGGGAGGTACTACCGTCCTGCCAGGTGACTGTGAAACAGAAACCTGAAACTGTTTTACATGATGGTAGGATTGCTGGTGTCTTTTTTTCTGTCTCATAAACACGCTGGATAACAGGTATATCTAGCTACTTCTACTTACACTTTAGGTCACACTACACAGGCATGCACATGCATATATATACATACACACATCTAGGTTTTTTCTAGGTAGTAGGTTGGTAGACAGCAACCACCCAGGGAGGTACTACCGTCCTGCCAAGTGAGTGTAAAACAAAAGCCTGTAATTGTTTTACATGATGGTAGGATTGCTGGTGAACTTTTTTCTGTCTCATAAACATGCAAGATTTCAGGTATGTCTTGTTACTTCTACTTACACTTAGGTCACACTACACATTCATGTACAAGCATATACATGTACATACACATCCCTCTGGATTTTCTTCTATATTCTTACTAGCTCTTGTTCTTTTTTCCTCTTATCTCCATGGGGAAGTGGAACAGAATTCTTCCTCCGTAAGCCATGCAGTGTCGTAAGAGTCGACTAAAATGCTGGGAGCGAGGGGCTAGTAACCCCTTCTCCTGTATACATTACTAAAGTTATAAGGAAAAACTTGTGTTTTTCTTTTTGGGCCACCCCGCCTTGGTGGGAAACGGCCGATTTGTTGAAAAAAAAAAAATCTAGGTTTTTCTTCTTTTTCTTAATAGCTCTTGTTCTTTTTATTTTCTCTATTGTCCATGGGGAAGTGGAAAAGAATCTTTCCTCCGTAAGTTATGCGTGTCGTATGAGGCGACTAAAATGCCGGAAGCAATGGGCTAGTAACCCCTTCTCCTGTACACATTTACTAAAAAAGAGAAGAAGAAAAACTTTATAAAACTGGGTTGTTTGAATGTGCGTGGATGTAGTGCGGATGATAAGAAAGAGATGATTGCTGATGTTATGAATGAAAAGAAGTTAGATGTCCTGGCCCTAAGCGAAACAAAGCTGAAGGGGGTAGGCGAGTTTCAGTGGGGAGAAATAAATGGGATTAAGTCAGGAGTATCTGAGAGAGTTAGAGCTAAGGAAGGGGTAGCAATAATGTTGAAGGATCAGTTATGGAAGGAAGAGGGAATATAAATGTGTAAATTCAAGGATTATGTGGATTAAAATAAGGGTCGGATGCGAAAAGTGGGTCATAATAAGCGTGTATGCACCTGGAGAAGAGAGGAGTGTAGAGGAGACAGAGAGATTTTGGGAGATGTTAAGCGAATGTATAGGAACTTTTGAACCAAGTGAGAGAGTAATTGTGGTAGGGGACCTAAATGCTAAAGTAGGAGAAACATGTATAGAGGGTGTGGTAGGTAAGTTTGGGGTGCCAGGTGTAAATGATAATGGGAGCCCTTTGATTGAACTTTGTATAGAAAGGGGTTTAGTTATAGGTAATACATATTTTAAGAAAAAGAGGATAAATAAGTATACAAGATATGATGTAGGGCGTAATGACAGTAGTTTGTTGGACTATGTATTGGTAAATAAAAGACTGTTGAGTAGACTTCAGGATGTACATGTTTATAGAGGGGCCACAGATATATCAGATCACTTTTTAGTTATAGCTACAGTGGGAGTAAAAGGTAGATGGGATACAAGGAAAATAGAAGCAGTAAGTAAGAGAGAGGTGAAGGTTTATAAACTAAAAGAGGAGACAGTTAGGGTAAGATATAAAGAACTATTGGAGGATAGATGGGCTAGTGAGAGTGTAGGCAATGGGGTCGAAGATGTATGGGGTAGATTTAAAAATGTAGTGTTAGAGTGTTCAGCAGAAGTTTGTGGTTACAGACGAGTGGGTGCGGAAGGGAAGAAGAGCGATTGGTGAAATGATGATGTAAAGAGAGTAGTAAGGGAGAAAAAGTTAGCATATGAGAGGTTTTTACAAAGTAGAAGTGATGCAAGGAGGGAAGAGTATATGGAGAGAAAAAGAGAGGTTAAGAGAGTGGTGAAGCAATGTAAAAAGAGAGCAAATGAGAGAGTGGGTGAGATGTTATCAACAAATTTTGTTGAAAATAAGAAAAAGTTTTGGAGTGAGATTAATAAGTTGAGGAAGCCTAGGGAACAAATGGATTTGACAGTTAAAAATAGGAGAGGAGAGTTATTAAATGGAGAGTTAGAGGTATCGGGAAGATGGAGGGAATATTTTGATGAGTTGTTAAATGTTGATGAAGACAGGGAAGCTGTGATTTCGTATATAGGGCAAGGAGGAATAACATCTTGTAGGAGTGTGGAAGAGCCAGTTGTGAGTGAGGGGGAAGTTCGTGAGGCAGTGGGTAGAATGAAAGGGGGTAAGGCAGCTGGGATTGATGGGATAAAGATAGAAATGTTAAAAGCAGGTGGGAATATAGTTTTGGAGTGGTTAGTGCTATTATTTAATAAATGTATGGAAGAGGGTAAGGTACCTAGGGATTGGCAGAGAGCGTGTATTGTTCCTTTGTATAAAGGCAAAGGGGACAAAAGAGAGTGCAAAAATTATAGGGGGATAAGTCTGTTGAGTGTACCTGGTAAAGTGTATGGTAGAGTTATTATTGAAAGAATTAAGAGTAAGACAGAAAGCAGGATAGCAGATGAACAAGGGGGCTTTAGGAAAGGTAGGGGGTGTGTAGACCAAGTGTTTACAGTGAAACATATAGGTGAACAGTATTTGGATAAGGGTAAAGAGGTTTTTGTGGCATTTATGGATTTGGAAAAGGCGTATGATAGGGTGGATAGGGGGGCAATGTGGCAGATGTTGCAGGTGTATGGAATAGGAGGTAGGTTACTGAAAGCAGTGAAGAGTTTTTATGAGGATAGTGAGGCTCAAGTTAGAGTGTGTAGGAGGGAAGGGGACTATTTCCCAGTAAAAGTGGGCCTTAGACAAGGATGTGTGATGTCACCATGGATATTCAATATATTTATAGATGGGGTTGTAAGAGAAGTGAATATGAGGGTCTTGGCAAGAGGTGTGGGGTTAAAAGATAAAGAATTAAATACAAAGTGGGAGTTGTCACAGTTGCTTTTTGCTGATGACACTGTGATTTTGGGAGATTCTGAAGAGAAGTTGCAGAGGTTGTGGATGAATTTGGTAGGGTGTGTAAAAGAAGAAAATTGAAAGTGAATATAGGAAAGAGTAAGGTGATGAGGATAACAAAAAGATTAGGTGACGAAAGATTGGATATCAGATTGAAGGGAGAGAGTATGGAGGAGGTGAATGTATTCAGATACAGTGGTACCCCGACTTACGATGGTCCCCAAACACACCCTTTTATGTAAGTTGATTTTTTTAAATGCTTTTGTAAGTGTAATTTTGGGGGTTTAAAAGGACTAGTCTATTTTACATCATTTCTTATGGAGATAAATTTGTTTGGTAATGGCACTTGAACAGCATTCTGGAATGAAAAAATATCGTAAGTCGGGGTACCACTGTATTTGGGAGTGGACATGTCAGCAGATGGGTCTATGAAGGATGAGGTGAATCATAGAATTGATGAGGGAAAAAGGGTGAGTGGAGCACTTCGGAGTCTGTGGAGACAAAGAACTTTGTCCATGGAAGTAAAGAAGGGAATGTATGAGAGTATAGTTATACCAACACTCTTATATGGGTGTGAAGCATGGGTGATGAATGTTGCAACGAGGAGAAGGCTGGAGGCAGTGCAGATGTCATGTCTGTGGTCAATGTGTGGTGTGAATATAATGCAGAGAATTCGGAGTTTGGAAATTAGGAGGAGGTGCGGGATTACCAAAACTATTATCCAGAGAGCTGAAAAGGGGTTGTTGAGGTGGTTCGGACATGTAGAGAGAATGGAACGAGACAGAATAACTTCGAGAGTGTATAAATCTGTAGTGGAGGGAAGGCAGGGTAGGGGTCGGCCTAGGAAAGGTTGGAGGGAGGGGGTAAAGGAAGTTTTGTGTGCGAGGGGCTTGGACTTCCAGCAAGCATGTGTGAGCGTATTTGATAGGAGTGAATGGAGACAAATGGTTTTTAATACTTGACGTGCTGTTGGAGTGTGAGCAAAGTAACATTTATGAAGGGATTCAGGGAAACCGGCAGGCCGGACTTGAGTCCTGGAGATGGGAAGTACAGTGTCTGCACTCGGAAGGAGGGGTGTTAATGTTGCAGTTTTATAACTGTAGAGTAAAGTACCCCTCTGGCAAGACAGTGATGGAGTGAATGATGATGAAAGATTTTCTTTTTCGGGCCACCCTACCTTGGTGGGAATCGGCCGATGTGTTAATAAAATAATAAATAAAATTAAACCCGTAGGATTATACAGCTCATTGGGGATGGTGGGGTGATGGAAGGTATTCAGGTTCAATTCAGGGAACTGGAGCACAGATCTAATTCCCTAGATCAAGAGCCCCTCACCAGCATCAAGGAACCTCCCTTGAGGGGACAGAATGGTTGGAGGAGGCCATCTACATGTGTGAAAATGGCTTCCTGCAACCTGAGGCTCCTGTTGAAGCATTTTGTTTCAACAGGAGCCTCAGGGAACTCCTTAGTTGGAGATGAAAGCCTCTGCGAACATTATTTTAAGGTGTGATATTTCTGTTGGTGAGTATACATTATATTAGAACAGTATTAGGAATGTTCAATTATTATCTGGAAGATATGAAATTTGCAATATAAAACACTACTATTTTTTCATAATGTTTAAAGGGGTAGGCCAGTAAAACAATGGAAGACTTTGGCCAGATGACCAAAGCTCCAGCTGCAGGTCATCATATGACTAAAACCCGCATCAGAAAACACTTGTCCTGTTTCCTGACAAACCTTACCTAACCTAACCATAATTTTTTTCTTTTTGACTTCTTACATAGAAGTACAGTACTGTATTTTGTAGACTATCAAGGAACTTATGCATAAAGTGGAGCAGGAGTACAGTACAGTACGTATTTTGAAGACTATCAGGGAACTTACTTTCTGCATAAAGTGGAGCAGGAAAAGGTCGAGATATGGGTTCTTGTGTGTTCTCTCCTGAAGATGAACTCTCTTCTAAGCCTTCGTCTTCAGATGAGCTTCCCTCCTGAAAAAACAAATTAAATTAATTCACTGGCCAGTATTGTTTTGCCAAATTTGAAGTGCTTGTATGAACCAGAAATAAAAAATGGACATTATTTCAGTCATATGCAAGAGTAATTATACACCCACGATATTGTGAAATCTCATTTCATAGAAAGGAGTGATGCATATATGATTTATACTTGGTTGTTCACCCTGTAAAAAAGTTTTTTCAACATGTCGGACCTACACAAGCATCGTTGGTTGGCTGGAAAAATTAGCAGATACAGTGATGGGTGGTGAATGCAGCCAGTATACATGTACACTTAGTTTTACATTCTTATGTGTTTCTTAATACTGTAGTTCGTATTCCTGTAATATTTCCTTTTCCCCTTTATGTGTCCTGGTCTGAAATGGGCTAGTGGGGTGAAACTTCCTGGAACCATTAGCAGATATAACAGAACCCACACTAGTGAATATTATGTAGACATTGTATCATTCAGCCACCACAACACAAAGCAATGTAGACTATATTTAAAGGGATTCACTCTATTTTAAATGATTCACCCCAGTCACCATGGCTACATCATACACACACCAAGTTTAGTGCTTAGTTTGATTATAGTATTATTATTATTACATCTTACACACTAAGGATATTTTTCTTGGTAAAAACCTACCACCTGACCCTCATATAGAAAGGAAAAGGGAATATTCCTTGTCTTGTAATTAGCAATGGTACTTGATGGCCTGCTCCATTTGCCTTTTAAATGTTGTATTTTCTACTGTTTGTCTTTTCTTTTCATCCATGTGCCTTTCTATTCAAGTTTTTCCTTCATATTTTCTCATTTGTACCTACATGCATGAAGAGTAAAATTTTCATTCTTGTCACAGTGGTAACTGCTTCAATCTTATGACAACCAACCCAATGGGTGGAATTATCAGACTTATGTTTCAAATGCTCCTTAAAGAGTTTTAATACATGAAGGCCTTTGAAATATGTGGGTAAGATTTTTGCATGAGGGCCACTCCTGTAATGATGGGGAGTTCCTAGCCATAAAAACCAAGTCTTCACACATCTTCACACACCTGCATAATGTCATCAATCTCTTGAATAACCTCTTCAGCACTTTTGACAGGGTCAGCAGTGAGGCCATTAAGGATCAGGTGGTGAAGGTCTAGGTCTTGAGCCACTTCCTCCTCCTCATCTGCATTTTCCTCTGTCCCACCATCAGTCTCCTCTGTTGTCCCACCAGGCACATCCTACAAAATGCAGAAAAAATAAAATCAACTGTATAACTTACTAGCTACTGTATATAGCATCATCATTCATACACATCCACCCAAAATAAAAAAAACTAATTTTCTATTTCTTTTTTTTTTCACAATTTAAAAAAAATTCACCTTACGTTGACTCCCAGAAATTATCTATATATGGATAGAAGAATGTCTCGAATCAGCAGTAACTGCTCTTTTAATGTCTGCCAGAGGCAGTATACATGTTAGTGTGTTTTGCTTTATGTTTAGCTATTTAAAAGCTGATGTGTGGTTAGGTGTGTAAAGATTAAGAACACTCAACTGTTGGGTCTTAAAGGAAGCACATTTCCTTATTTCTATCCTTAAAATATACAGTACAGTATTTTAATCCTTAAAGTGTTAAGGACTGTGCTAAATTCTCAGCATTTACACAAAGAAATACCAACTCTTAAGTAAAAGGCTACAGTGATAGTTCATGAAAAATTGATGATGTCTAAAGCTGCTATGAAATTATTATGTGGATATAGCAAATTACTTGTTCCGAACGTACTCAAGTGCTCATATTAAACATAACAATAAACTAGATACCGTACTGTATGCCTGCGAGTCAGAGAATACTATTTAAAGATCTAACAGAAAAATAATGACAGCTTCCAGTATCAGAAACTTTCAGTACTGTTTGAGGCTGCTTTGATAAACATGAGCAGAATACTATGCATAGTCTTAAAATGATTGATTAGCTAAGCTGCGAACGCTGATGTTTCAGTATCCGTTAATGGTTTCGGGAATCGTCACCCCTTCGGCCAAGTCTCGGACCAGGTCTCTTAAATTGGAAAGGAAATATTAAAGAAATAAGAACTATTAAGAAACACACAAGAAAGTTAAATGGGTAAGTGCTTACTGAATGTAAACAGATGGTGGCAAGATTTACCAACCACCTTACATGTTTATAATACAAGAAAAGAACTGCAATCCTTATGGAGTGCAAAACTTTTAAAATGCTTTGATTTACACTTTTAGGATGGCAGTAATTCCTTGGATAGTTGAGGTCTACCAACCTACTACATACTGTACCTAGAAAGTTAATTTGATATCCAAGATAAAAAATTCTCAAAAATCCCATATGTTCAAGCCAGGAACAAGTACCATTCTGCCTTGGCTTTGAGGAATGTGGATGGTATTTTTCTAAGCATGTGTTCAGTGCTGATGATATTGGACTTTATGGAAAAAGAATACCAGAAAGAATCTTACCCACATGAAGTTTTCTGTGTTATGAGAAAGCCAAGGAGCATGTTACAATTTTGGTAGGTGGTACTGAATCAGATTATAAGCTTAATAGCATATAAGTATTCATTTCTAGAAACCCAAGTGCCCTGACAAATTTTTATCAAAAGAACCTGTGAGTAATATGGCTGGGTCTCCATGAAATAATTTACCAATATGTTTAGGTTCTAGTACAGTATGCCCAGGTCATAGGAAGAACTTAAAAATTCTGTTGCTTTCTGTAGTGTCAGTGGCCTAAAGTTATGGTATTAGACTTTTACTCATTGATCGTGAGACACTGTAGAGTGTAGAGTATCATAACTGCATTTATTTATCTTCACTGAAATCGGAGCTTGTAGTCAATGTTTCACATGTGATTTTTCACTTTCTCATGACCTGAATACACACTTGACAAAACATAGATTATGTCATCTAATTCCAAAATTCATACAAGTGCACCAGATACAACATGATCAGGTTCAAAGAGACACAAGCTGAACAATATGCAAGCACTAAAATTTAAACTTCACATCATCACGAATGTAACACGATGAAAGGGAAGAATTCAAATGCAGAACTACTCCAGAGAAAAATGTACCAAATCAGCCAGGTTGTGATGGTTAAGCAGGCCTATGGGCTGGTGGCAGTAACAGCCTGGTTGATCAGGCAGTCAACAGGCAAGTGTGGCATCATGCCAGGCTGCTAGAGTAGAACTTTCGAAACCGTCACAGCTATGTATCCACTACTAACCCTTGACTGTTTGGTGAATACGCTTACAGCCACTGTTGACGATATATACAGGTACCCGTTTGAATTTCATTCAGAATGCTGTTCAAGTGCCATTACCAAACGAATTTATCTCCTTAGAAATGTTGTAAAATAGACTAGTCCTTTAGACCCCAAATTACACTTACAAACTTTAAAATAAACTTACTAAAAGGGTGAGTTTGGGACCATCGAAACGTATACTTACTCACAAATTCTAGCGGCTTCAAATCAAGCGGGAGAAAGCTGATAGGCCCACATATGAGAGAATGGGTCTGTGTGGTCAGTGTGCGCAGTATAAAAAAAATCCTGCAGTGCATAATGAGAGAAAAAAAACTTCGACTGTTTTTTTGGATTAAAATGCCGTCTTTGAGGTGTATTTTCATATAGTATTTATGGTTGTATTCTCTTTTTTATGGTCTCATTTGATAGAATGGAATACATACTACAGAAATATAGATGATTTTGATTAATTTCATGATGAAAACGACCTTGAAATTGAGCTCAAAGTAGGGGAAATGTTCGATTTTTGCAAATGTTCAAGAGTAAACAAATCATGCCACGCGTCCAATACACATCAATTGGTGAGTCTAATATTCTTTCACAAGTGCACTGATATTATTTATACCATTTTTACAATAATGCAATAGTCTGCATAATGGTAAATCTTCTATTTTTTGTGTGAATAAAAAATCAAAATAGAAAGCAAGAGTAATATAAGAGGGGCCTGAAGACGTGACTAATGAACAGATAACATCTTATTTTAGTGCCAGGAATGTCTGCATTGTTTATTCTGGACCCTATTTTGAAATTGACAACTTTTTTATTTTGCATGAAATTGGCCAAATTGCCAATTTCTGACCACTTTATTGGGTAGTTGAAATTGGTAAATTGGTGGTTTCTTGTAGCTATGAGTTTGGTCGACTGGAACAATGGAATATGCCGAAAATAGGGCTCAAAGTCGGCGAAATTGTCGATGCGTATATATCTCCGAGATCACTAACTTCGCGAGAGCGTAATTCCGTAAGTTTTTTTTATCAAATTTCATACTTTTGGTGTCATTACCATCGGGAAAAGATTCTATCATTTCATAAGAATTTTTTTTTTTTTTTTTAAATTTTGCGACAACAGGAGAGCACTCAGGATTGAGGGGTGCGACAGTCAAAGGGTTAAGCATGCTGAACACTACACAATACACATTATTAGACAGCTGTAACCAAAATCTTTTTTATCAAGTCAACCAGATTGTGATTGGCTGAACTACTATTATTATTACTATACAGTGGTCCCTCGACTAGCGATGATTCCATATACAGTGGAACCCCGGCTTACGATGTTATCATCTTACGTTATTTTCGGTAACCGATATTTATAACGTAAGAAATTTGTTTGTGACTTACGATGTTTGCTTCGTTTACCGACATTCGTACCGGACGTGTCCGCTTGGCGCCCAGCTGAGCGCGCACTCCAGGGAGCGTCAGTGCTATTGTTTACAAGCGAGAGCGACCACCCACCCACACCCACGCATTCATACCAGTATATTGTCATTATTCCACTGTTTTTAGTGCTTGCAACTGCTAAATAACCTACCATGGGTCCAAGGAAAGATCCTAGTGCTAAGCCTGTGGTAAAGAATGTGCAGGGAGTGAAGCATTTATGCAGGGAGTGTAGCAGGCATGCAGGGAGTGTAGCAGGCATGCAGGGAGTGTAGCAGGGATGCAGGGAGTGTAGCAAAGATGCAGAGAGTGTAGCAGGGATGCAGGGAGTGTAGCAGGAATGCAGGGAGTGTAGCAGGGATGCAGGGAGTGTAGCAAGGATGCAGGGAGTGTAGCAAGGATGCAGGGAGTGTAGCAAGGATGCAGGGAGTGTAGCAAGGATGCAGGGAGTGTAGTAGGCATGCAGGGAGTGTAGCAGGGATGCAGGGAGTGTAGCATTCATGCAGGGAGTGAAGCAAAGATGCAGGGAGTGTAGCAAGGATGCAGGGAGTGTAGCAAGGATGCAGGGAGTGTAGCAAGGCTGCAGGGAGTGTAGTAGGCATGCAGGGAGTGTAGCATTCATGCAGGGAGGAAGCAAAGATGCAGGGAGTGTAGCAAGGATGCAGGGAGTGTAGCAAGGATGCAGGGAGTGTAGCAAGGATGCAGGGAGTGTAGTAGGCATGCAGGGAGTGTAGAATTCATGCAGGGAGTGTATTATATTAATAATCAAATAGAAGCGCTAAACCACAGGGGTTATACAGTGCAGGGAGTGTAGCATTCATGCAGGGAGTGTAGCATTCATGCAGGGAGTGTAGCATTCATGCAGGGAGTGTAGCATTCATGCAGGGAGTGTAGCATTCATGCAGGGAGTGTAGCATTCATGCAGGGAGTGTAGCATTCAAAGAAAAAGGCCAGTAACCCCAGAAAAGAACTTGGTACCTGCAGTGTTAATGGAAGGATTCCCTTCCAAACACTAGCATACTACTCCACCTTCTCCCCTCCTCCACACATCAACAACTCTTCAATTAATGTAAGTGACATGTTATTGTTCAATATTTGCATGTGTATTTAGGTATTCTTTATTAAATTATTTATTATTTAATGTCAAAAAGTTCTAAAAAATATTTTATTTAACTACTTTTGGAAGTCTTGGACGGATTAAATTTATTTCCATTATTTCTTATGGGGAAAATTGATTCGTTTTACGATTGTTTCGCTTTAAAATATGCCCTCTCTGACGGATTAATATCGTAAGTCGGGGTACCACTGTATCAAGCACTTCGTGTAACGAGCGATTTTTTTGCTAAATATTTCCCTCATATAGCGACCATTCCCTCGTGTAGATGCCCGTACCAGACCTGTCCGCCTGCCCCGCGCAGGACACCAGTCTAGCGTTGTTTACCATTAAGAGAACATTACCCAGCGCGCTCTTTCAAACATTCACAATACTTTTGTTGTGTTTATTGCTGGTTAAGTGATTGTCACTGTGAAATAAGTCACCATGGGTCCAAAGAAGCTTCCAAGTGGCACCCCTGTGGTAAAGAGAGTGAGGAACACCATCGAACTGAAGAAAGAGATTGTAGAAAAATATGCGAGTGGCGTACGTGTGAGTGAGCTTGCCAGGATGTACAAGAAAAACACTTCTACTATCACCACTATCCTGTCAAAGAGAAATGAAATCAAGGAAGGTAATGTTGCAAAAGAGGTTGATATGTTAACGAAAAATAGATCGAAAACAGTGGATGAGGTTGAGAAGTTGTTGGGGGTGTGGATCAATGAAAAACAGATAGCGGGTGATAGTATTTCCACGGCAATAATTTGTGAAAAGGCAAGGAAGTTGCATGCAGATCTTGTCAAGACAATGCCTGGAACCAGTGGTGAGGCAGTGATTTTAAAGCCAGCAAAGGCTGGTTTGAGAGGTTTAAGAAAAGTAGTGGCATACACAGTGTTGTGAGGCATGGTGAGACAGCCAGCTCAGACAAACGTGCAGCTGAAAAGTTTGTGAGTGAATTTAAGGGGTTTGTAGAGGCTGAAGAATTCCTCCCACAACAAGTGTTTAATTGTGATGAAATAGGCCTGTTTTGGAAGAAAATGCCCAACAGGACCTTCATTACTCAGGAGGAAAAGGCACTGCCAGGACACAAGCCTATGAAAGACAAGCTAACTCTTATGATGTGTGCCAACACCAGTGGTGATTTTAAAGTGAAGCTTTTATGGGTGTATCACACAGAATATCCCAGAGCCTTCAAGAAACACAATGTTAACAGGAATAATTTGTGTGTGTATTGGAAGGCTAACACTAATGCATGGGTCACTAAGGACTTTTTCATGGAATGGTTGACTGGAGTGTTTGGCCCTAGTGTAAAGAAATACCTCCTGGAAAAGAAATTGCCACTCAAGTGCCTCCTGGTACTGGACAATGCTCCTGCTCATCCTCACAACTTGGAAGACTATTTGTGTGAGGACTTCAATTTCATCATAGTGAAGTTCTTGCCTCCTAACACCACTCCTCTCATCCAGCCCATGGACCAGCAGGTCATTGCAAACTTCAAGAAACTGTACACCAAAGCAATGTTTCAAAGGTGCTTTGACGTAACCTCAGCCTCTCCACTGACCCTAAGAGAGTTCTGGAAAGATCACTTCAATATCGTGCATTGCATAGGCTTAAGAGGTAGTAACTTCTTCAGAGATTAAGGAAATTTGTTCTATGTGGACTAAGGTGCAGACATTTGTTGAAAAACACCACCCTGCGCAAGCTGAAGCAAACCACATCTGCAACATGATCAGTTACAGAATCTTGCCCCACTTCAGAAAAATGTTGAAGAGTCGCCAGAAACAGAGGACTGTGGAGTTATTTTTCGACTCAGGGATCCAGTGAATCTCAAGCTGGTTCTAGTGGCATTAAAAGAAAAAGAAGGGAAGTAACCCCAGATAAGGACTTGTTACCTGAAGTCTTTATGGAGGGGGATTCTCCTTCCAAACACTAACACCCTCCCCCTGTCGTCCTCCCTATCTTCCAGATGCCTGCAACTCTCTTCAATAAAGGTAAGTAAATGTTATTTATTAATCTGTTTTTTATTATTTAGTATTATGTAGTAGT
This sequence comes from Cherax destructor, assembly GCA_009830355.1. Taxonomy (NCBI): domain Eukaryota; kingdom Metazoa; phylum Arthropoda; class Malacostraca; order Decapoda; family Parastacidae; genus Cherax; species Cherax destructor. Next base: position 153,058 of record WNWK01001049.1, on the reverse strand, counting down.
ATTTATAGTGTTAATAATGTTGTTTTGTGTATGTAGAACTATAATTAAAATGTATTTTTTGTGAATATTTTTGGGTGGAACGGATTAATTGTATTTACAGTAGACCCTCATTTAGCACGACTTTATGTTGCGCGTTTTGGGTATTACGTGATTGAAGAATTGCGGCACATTTTTATCTAACACGACGTAAACCTTATATTACGCGATTCGCTGGAGGGGAAAAATTTTGAGCCCGCGGTCGCCTGCAGTAGGTTAAACCATTGAGTCAGTGGGGGTCCTACTAAGGGTGGCTATGAGCCACAACAAGTGTTTAATGCTGACGAGACAAGTGTTTTCTGGAAGAAAATGCCAACATGAACTTATATCAGTCAGCAAGAGAAAAGTGCACCAGGCTTCAAGACAGCAAAGGATCGCTTCACCTTGCTCCTTTTGGGTAATGCATCAGGTGATTTCAAGTGTAAGCCCATGGTTATTTACCGCTGTAAGAATCCTCATGCTTTGAGGACTTACTGAATGACTTGACTTACTGAATGTCTTGACTGACTTACTGAATGTCTTGACTGACTTACTGAATGTCTTGACTGACTTACTGAATGTCTTGACTGACTTACTGAATGTCTTGACTGACTTACTGAATGACTTGACTGACTTACTGAATGACTTGACTGACTTACTGAATGTCTTGACTGACTTACTGAATGTCTTGACTGACTTACTGAATGTCTTGACTGACTTACTGAATGTCTTGACTGACTTAATGAATGACTTGACTGACTTACTGAATGACTTGACTGACTTACTGAATGATTTGACTGACTTACTGAATGTCTTGACTGACTTACTGAATGACTTGACTGACTTAATGAATGACTTGACTGACTTAATGAATGACTTGACTGACTTACTGAATGACTTGACTGACTTAATGAATGACTTTATTAAAGTTAGAGACACTCAGTACAACTATGGACTTCAGTTCCAGAATCTCTACTATCCACCTCAGCCCAGTAGGGCCACAGCATAACTCTCCACTCTCTTCACAATCATCCACAAACACCAGCACCCACAATTTAAGGAAAATACTATTATTTATGTTACATTTGTAGTCTTAAGCAGTAAAAACAACATAATACATCACGATAATGAACTACAATTACATATTCTCTTTTATATTTGTAAGATCTGTTGGTCTAAAAAAAACTTGTTTGGCTTTTTGGGGACTCTCAGGACTGTAACCCTATTTTTCCCATAAGTTCTTTTAATTATCTAACACGATTTTACCTAACACGATGTTTTCAGGACCGTAACTACCGTGCTAAATGAGGGTCTACTGTACATTATTTCTTATGGGAAATAAGGTTTCGAATTACGAGCAATTCGTGTTAAGGCCTAGCTCCTGGAATGGATTAAGATCGTTAATCGAGGGACCACTGTATTCATTAAGAAGCACTAATACCACATGGGCCATACACTGCCTAAGACCCACTATTGCTGCATATTACATTTTGCACAACTGAAAATTATAATTCAGTTGTCAGGTAACATTTGTTTGTTTCTACATTCCTGTCAGTGTAAAATGATTTAACAATTCTACTACCACTACTACTACTGTGGAAAATATGAGTATTTTCCCAAAGGCTATACTCGATAAACTTTCCAATGTAAATAGATATCATTAATGTGTTGGTGTTGGGTTATCATTTAACTGAGTACAGAAGAGAACCAACAGACCGTCACGCATGCGCGAGGGAAAGGAAGTGGGGATTCAAGTGGTGGGCAGAGTAGTCTTTGTCCGGTAGGCCTGGCTGTAGGCACCATGGGCTAGGTGGTGTTTGTATTCGACTCGATTCAGTCGGAAACAACAATACTGCCCCTAATGCCATGGCATGCCAGTGGCTCTCCTTGCATTACAGTTTTATAATTGTAACTACCAATAACAGTGTACACTTGTAACATGCATCGAAATAAAAATATTATTATTATATTATTATTATTATTATTATACTAGGTATCGTTTTGTGAGTGGAAGTGATGGGAATTAATGTCCGTGAATACTGTGGAACGTTAAAGTCCAGGAAATCATTTTAATATAATGGGAGGAGGGAAAAGAAGTCTTGGTCACCGGGATGAGGGATGCCACACGATGCCGCCATGTTGGAATAGAAAAAAATTATCCCTTTCATCTCGATTCATCGACCTTGAACTTTAATGGATTGAATAATAAGGAATGTAAAACAGTGAGAGATTAAGTCACCGTGTGAACTGTGGAGAAATTAGTGATAATAAACTGAAATTAAGGGAATAGACGAGATGATACAAGTCGCCACTTCCTGATTAACCGCGTGTTAACTTCTCAGTCCTGTCCCGAGGACTGTAGACGGTTAAGGAACCAATACTCCTTAATTGGGACAAACCATCAACTTCATCGTCCTGCCGGGAGAATAGTCTCTACCGAGCAAGACCACAAGATCGGTCGGAGGAAGAACGACAAGAATGCTGCCTCCTCCCCACAGTGAGTATTCTTCTTATTATAGCAGCTATACTGGCCAGTTAGGTATGTTATAATAATGTAAGTTTACCGTGGGCTTGTCAACGATCTCCAACGACCAGCAATAATACTGGTAAGTGATGGTCTTATCGTGTTAATGTGTGTACTCTCTTCCCTCTCTTTCTAATCAGTCCAATACGTATATACAGTCCACAACTATTGTAGTATCGTACGTACTAGTGCGATCTATTGTAATTTATTATAACTGGTCTAGAGTAGATGTGTCAGAGCGTGTGAAACATCGAAGGGACCCCTTGACGTGACCAGGAGTGGGTTAAGTTTTCTCGTATGTCTTGCAGGGGTAACCGCAGTAAAAATTACATTGGCGGTCATCTCCCGTTGGTGATGGACCGGGTGTTTCGGCTCCTTCAGTGCCCTGGTGATGGACCAGGTGCTTCGGCTCCTTCAGTGCCCTGGTGATGGACCGGGTGTTTCGGCACCTTCAGTGCCCTGGTGATGGACCAGGTGCTTCGGCTCCTTCAGTGCCCTGGTGATGGACCAGGTGCTTCGGCTCCTTCAGTGCCCTGGTGATGGACCAGGTGCTTCGGCTCGTTCAGTGCCCTGGTGATGGACCAGGTGCTTCGGCTCCTTCAGTGCCCTGGTGATGGACCGGGTGCTTCGGCTCCTTCAGTGCCCTGGTGATGGACCAGGTGCTTCGGCTCCTTCAGTGCCCTGGTGATGGACCGGGTGCTTCAGCTCCTTCAGTTCGCTCTTTGGTAGTGCCCTGATTATCGAAGCTTGTTCCATGGATGGAGTAGAAGTTGGGTTGGAAAGGTGTTTTTGTTTGTGGGATTGGTTTAGGGTTTGAGGGGGACCTGCCTAGTGTGGGCCGGTTGGCCTGCTGCAGTGTTACTTCCTTCTGTAATCTTATGAGAGAGGGGTTAGATTTGAGCGGGACTTGGAGGGTTGTGAAGGTTGCTTGGGTGCCGCTGGGGATGGGATGGGCAAATATTTTTGTTGGTGGGTTGGTTTTGACATGGACCTGCCTAGTATGGGCCAGTAGGCCTGTTGCAGTGTTCCTCCTTTCTTATGTTCTTATGTTCTTAAGTGGCGGTGAAGCCCATACAGGTAGTCTCATAATTCCCCACAACTACTACTGCTGCTTCTACTTCTTTTACTACAGTTACTATTACTTTTACTACTACTACTACTACTACAGCAGCATTGTATGACCCTGGTGGTTAGGCACTTAGTTTTGATTATAATACTACTACAACAACAATAATAATATAATAATTATAATAATAAACTAGTGTATTCATTGGTTGGAAGCGTTGTAGAGATAGACTAACCTTGATTTCATTGAGGTTAAGAACAGGAAGGTACTGCTGCCGGGTATATGTCTTGCTCCAGTCAATGGGTAAGATGTTACCAAAGTTACCTGTGATCGTCCACCACATCCTGAAACAAAGTCAGTGGTTTAATATTGCCTCCTTCAATGTATACAAATAAATAATTATTTGACAGCAAGCAATAAATTATAGCTATGTTCCATCAGCTGTAGTAATTGCTCACATCATATAATAATAATAATAATAATAATAATAATAATATTATAATAATAATATAATATTAATAAATAATAATCTTTATTTCTACAAGTACATGTACAAGGTATACAGACCTAGCTTGACATCAATAACATGCTACTAGTACAGTGGTACTTCGGTTTTCATCGATAATTCATTCCAGAATGCTGTTCGAGCGCTGTTACCGAACGAATTTGTTCCCATAAGGACAAATGTAAATTAGATTAGTCCGTTTCAGGCCCCCAAAAATACACTTACAAAAGCACTTACAATATTACACTTACATAACTGTTCGAATTGGGAGCTGTACAAAAACTGAGGTACCACTGTAATATAGAAAACCCCACGTTATGCAGAGCATTTCAGGAAATTAGGTCAATTTTGTCCCCAGGATGCGACCCACACCAGTCGACTAACACACAGGTACCTATTTTACTGATAGGTGAACAAGGACAACAGGTGTCTTAAGGAAACATGTCCTACTGTTTCCATCCGTACCAGGGATCGACCCCTGGACCTCAGTGTGTGAGTGCACTATACCTGGAGTATACCTGGAGAGGGTTCCGGGGGTCAACGCCCCTGCGGCCCGGTCTGGGACCAGGCCTCATGGTGGATCAGCGCCTGATCAACCAGGCTGTTACTGTTGGCTGCATGCAAACCAACGTACGAGCCACAGCCCGGCTGGTCAGGTACTGACTTTAGGTGCCTGTCCAGTGCCTGCTTGAAGACAGCCAGGGGTCTATTGTAATCCCCCTTATGTATGCTGGAATATTGCTGCACACTAACTGCACCTTTCAAGGCAGGTGAAATTGCTGACCTAGAAAATGTGCAGAGAACCTTCACGGCACACATAACTGCGATAAACCACCTCAATTGCTGGGAACGCTTGAAGTTACATAAGAACATAAGAAAGGAGGAACACTGCAGCAGGCCTGTTGGCCCATACTAGGCAGGTCTTTCACAATCCATCCCACTAACAGAATATTTGCTCTACCTAATTTTCAATGCTGCCCAAGAAATAAGCTTTGATAATTTTATTTACTTCATGTGCAAGCCCCACTCAAATCCAACCACTCTCACTCATGAATTTATCCAACCTAAATTTGAAACTACCCAAGGTCCTAGCTTCAATAACCCTACTAGGCAGACTATTCCACTCATCAACTACCCTATTTCCAAACCAATACTTTCCTATATCCTTTCTAAATCTAAACTTATCCAACTTGAATCCATTATTGCGGGTTCTCTCTTGGAGAGATATCCTCAAGACCTTATTTATATCCCCTTTGTTAATGCCCATTTTCCACTTGTATACCTCAATCATGTCTCCCCTCATTCTTCGTCTTACAAGTGAATGTAATTTAAGGGTCTTCAATCTTTCTTCATACGGAAGATTTCTAATGCTATGTATTAATTTAGTCATTCTACGCTGAATGTTTTCTAACGAATTAATATCCATTCTGTAATATGGAGACCAGAACTGAGCTGCGTAATCTAGGTGAGGCCTTACTAATGATGTATAAAGGGGGATCACCAACAAACTCCTGGCTGTCTTCAAGCAGGCACTGGACAGGCAACTAAAGTCAGTACCTGACCAGCCAGGCTGTGGTTCGTACGTTGGACTGCGTGCGGCCAGCAGTAACAGCCTGGTTGATCAGGCTCTGATCCAACATGAGGCATGGTCACAGACCAGGCCGCAGGGGCGTTGACCCCTGGAACTCTTCCCAGGTATGCTGGGAGGCAGTTGAACAGTCTTGGGCCCCTGACACTTATTGTGTTGTCTCTTATCATGCTAGTGGCACCCCTGCTTTTCATTGGGAAGATGTTGCATCATCTGCCGAGTCTTTTGCTTTCATAGGGAGTGATTTTCGTGTGCAAGTTTGGTACTAATCCCTCTAGGATTTTTCAAGTGTATATAATCATGTATCTCTCCTGCCTGCATTCTAGGGAGTACAGGTCGAGGAACTTCAAGCGTTCCCAGTAATTGAGGCGTTTTATCGTAGTTATGTGTGTCGCGAAGGTTCTCTGTACATTTTCTAGGTCGGCAATTTCACCTTCTTTGAAAGGTGCTGTTAGTGTGCAGAAATATTCCAGCCTAGATAGAACAAGCTACCTGAAGAAAGTCATCATGGCTTGGCATCCCTAGTTTTGAAGGTTCTCATTATCCACTCTGTCATTTTTCTAGCAGATGTGATTGATACAATGTTATGGTTTTTGAAGGCAAGATCTTCTGACATGATCACTCCCAGGTCTTTTACGTTAGTTTTTCGCTCTATTGTGTGGTTAGAATTTGTTTTATACTCCGATGTAGTTTTAATTTCCTCACATTTTCCATATCGGAGTATTTGAAATTTCTTATCATTGAATTTCATATTGTTTTCTACGGCCCATATAAAGATTGGGTTGATGTGGTGGACCTGACTCCAGTGGTGGACCTGACTTAACTCAGTGAAGACGTGTCTTGTGTGCTCTCTGTCAATCTGAAGAAGATGTCCTCTCTTGAGCTACTCTACCAGCAGCTGAAGGAAGAACTGAGGGTAGCTAAGCTTGAGATACAGCGACTGACTGAGGAAAACAAGAGGATTCGTAGTAATCCTCCTGTTGAGAATCCTCAAGCCAGGAAAGGAACCTGGACAGTGGCTAAAACGCATGGGACAAAGTTAAAGCTCAAGAGGACGGGTGGAGAGGTAGAAACAACGAAGACCCAGGAGAATGTTGTGGAAACATCGAACCCATTCTCCGTGCTACCAGATGAATGTGAGTCGACTTCTGGAAGCGTCATGACGAAAGACACAAAGGAAGGTTAGGTACATGGATAGGGCTTTCTGTTTGATTGATAGGAGTAGGAGACAGAGGGTTTGCTTTCCTGGGGCTGGGATGGAGGATATTGTTAGCCGTCTGGACGACATCATGAGAGGTAATGGGAGCAATCCTATTATCTGTCTCAGTGCTGGAGGCAACGATGTTGGCAGACGTAGGAGTGAGGACCTGACTAGCAGGTTTAGGTCAGCAATAGACATAATTAGGAAGAAGGGTGGGAACCCTGTCATATGTGGTATTTTGCCAAGGAGAGGAGTTGGAAATGAATGGCTGTCCAGGGCAATTGGTGTCAATTGCTGGCTGGACAAATACTGTAAGGAAAATTCAGTAACATTCATTGACAACTGGGACCTCTTCTATGGCAGAAATGACATGTATGCCAGGGATGGGGTTCACTTATCCAGGTCTGGGGTGGGGGCACTGGCAACTGCAGTGGAGGGAGCTGTTAGGGCTTTAAACTAGAAATAGTTAGTGGTATGGGTTTTGGGGAAAACAGAGAAGTCCCAGTGTAGTAATATTATAAGTTGTAGGAGAACTAGTAATAGGCAGAATAAGGTGGATAGTGGAAAGCTAGTGACACTAGATGACAAGGACAGTAATAGGTATAGTGGAAAACAGAGATGAGCAGGAAGGGTAAAGAGAAAGGAGGGTCTCTAAATATATATTACACCAATGGTCGTAGTGCTAGGAATAAGATGGACGAGTTGAGATTAGTTGCAAGTACGGGTAATATTGATGTTTTTGCAATAACTGAGACATGGTTTAATATGAAAAATCGGGACTTGCCTGCCGAATGTCACATTCAGGGTTTTAAATTGTTCCAAGTAGACAGAAGTATCGGGAAAGGGGTGGGTGGCACTCTATGTCCGTGATCATTTAAATTGTTGCATAAAAACGGGTATAAAGTCTGAATTAACACATACAGAGTCTGTCTGGATAGAATTTTCAGAGGGTGTGAAAATTGATTTTAGGCGTGATTTACCGTCCTCCAAACTTAGATAGGGAACAAGGAGACTACTTTGGGAGGAAATTGTTAAGGCCACAAGACACGATAACGTAGTAATTCTAGGGACTTTAACTTTAGTCAGATTGATTGGAATTTCATGACAGGGAATTTAGAATCTAACGACTTTTTAGAAGTAGTTCAGGATTGCTTTTGAAGCAGTTTGTAACAGAACCTACAAGGGGAAATAACCTACTTGACTTGGTTCTGGCAAGCAAGGAAACCCTTGTTAATAATTTAGAAATTACAGAGGAACTCGGCTCAAGCGACCACAAGTCAATTACCTTTAGCATTGAATGGATGTATGATAGTAGGGATAATTCAGTAATGGTCCCAGATTTTCGCTTAGCAGATTATAATGGACTTAGAGAACACTTATCAACTGTGGACTGGGGTGAAGAAGAGAGGTATCAATATGACAGTTTTCTTAACACTATACAGGCTGCCCAAAGAACATTTATCCCGTATAAAGAAATTAGATCAAGTAGAAATGACCCAAAATGGATGAATAATAGGCTCAAATATCTTTTAGGCAGAAGAAAGGAATTTATAGGCGCATAAAAGAGGTGAGGGTCATCTTATAAATCAGTATACTGACATTAAGAGGGACGTTAAAAGGGAATAAGAAAAGCTAAACGGGACTATGAAATTAAAGTTGCTAGGATTCAAAACTAACCCAAAAGTTTTTCCAGGTTTATAGAACAAAAGTTAGGGATAAGATAGGTCCCTTAAAAATAACTTTGGGCATCTTACTGACAAGGAGAATGATATGTGCTCTATTTTTAATAATTATTTTCTCTCGGTTTTCACACAGGAAGACATTAATAATATCCCAGTAATTAATTTTTACAGAGGCCCAGAAGAAGATAAATTATGTAATATCACAGTCACTAGCGAAATGATTATGAAACAGCTGGACCGACTGAAACAAAATAAATCGCCGGGTCCTGATGAGCTTTTGCAAGGGTTCTTAAGGAATGCAAATGGAACTCTGTGAACCAATATCTAACATTTTTAATTTATCTCTTCAAACAGGTGTAGTGTCTGATATGTGGAAGATGGCTAATGTAATTCCTATTTTTAAAGCAGGGGACAAGTCACTACCTCAAACTACCGCCCAATAAGCCTGACCTCAATTGTAGGCAAATTACTAGAGTCAATTATAGCTGATATTATTAGAAGCCATCTAGATAACCATAATTTGATTAATGATACCCAGCATGGATTCACGAGGGCCGTTCCTGCCTATCTAATTTATTAACCTTCTTCAGTAAAGCTTTTGAGGCTGTTGATCACGATAAAGAATTCGATATTGTTTATTTAGACTTTAGTAAGGCTTTTGATAGAGTACCGCACCAGAGACTGTTAAAGAAAGTGGCAGCTCATGGCATTGGGGAAAAGTGCTGTCATGGATCGAGTCATGGCTCACCAATAGGAAGCAGAGAGTGTGCATAAATGGGGTTAAATCCGAATGGGGACTTGTAACAAGTGGTGTTCCACAGGGATCAGTCTTAGGCCCATTGTTATTTATAATATATATCAATGACCTTGATGAGGGAATTACTAGTGATATGAGCAAATTCGCCGACGACACGAAGATAGGTAGGATAATTGATTCAAACATAGATGTCATAGAACTTCAGGAAGATTTAGACAAACTTAATTCGTGGTCAGAAAAGTGGCAGATGCAGTTCAATGTAGATAAATGCAAGGTTCTGAAGCTCGGGAGTGTCCATAACCCAAGCACTTATAAGTTAAATACCGTAGAACTTAGCCATACAGATTGCGAGAAGGACTTGGGGGTGATGGTAAGCAGCAACCTTAAACCAAGACAGCAATGCCTAAGCGTACGTAATAAGGCAAATAGATTACTGGGATTTATATCAAGAAGTGTTAGCAACAGAAGTCCAGAGGTTATATTACAGCTTTATACATCATTAGTAAGGCCTCACCTAGATTACGAGCTCAGTTCTGGTCTCCATATTACAGAATGGACATAAATGTTAGAAAACATTCAGCGTAGAATGACTAAATTAATACATAGCATTAGAAATCTTCCTTACGAAGAAAGATTGAAGACCCTAAAATTACATTCACTTGTAAGACGTAGAATGAGGGGAGACATGATCGAGGTATACAAGTGGAAAATGGGTATTAACAAAGGGGATATAAATAAGGTCTTGAGGAAATCTCTCCAAGAGAGAACCCGCAATAATGGATTCAAGTTAGATAAGTTTAGATTTAGAAAGGATATAGGAAAGTATTGGTTTGGAAATAGGGTAGTTGATGAGTGGAACAGTCTGCCTAGTAGGGTTATTGAAGCTAGGACCTTGGGTAGTTTCAAATTTAGGTTGGATAAATTCATGAGTGAGAGGGGTTGGATTTGAGTGGGACTCGCGCATGAGTGGGTAGAATTGTCAAAGCTTATTTCTTGGGTAGCATTGAAAATTGGGTTGAGCAAATATTCTGTTAGTGGGACGGATTGTGAAGGACCTGCCTAGTATGGGCCAACAGGCCTGCTGCAGTGTTCCTCCTTTCTTATGTTCTTATGTTCTTATGTTCTTATGTTCCACCTGGAGTCTTGCAGTGTCTTCAATGGAGGATACTGTCATGCAAATTCGGGTGTCATCTGCAAAAGAGGACACGGCGCTGTGGCTAATATCCCTGTCTATGTCAGATATGAGGATGAAGAACAAAATGGGAGCAAGTACTGTGCCAAGACGTTTTGCCAAGCGGTAGTTTTATCAGTCCAATACAAATAATAAACGGTGGTAAACGTGAAGAGGCAATTTGAGATGATCAGTTCATCAGCCTTGAACGGTGCTCAGTCCCCCGGTTATCAAAATTGTGGAAATAAACACCTCCTGTCAAGGCTGAAACTGAACACCTCAAATTACCTCTTCAGCTATGCCAATGTTTATTTTCTGTATTTGATAAAGCCACTGGTTGGCGTAACGTCTCCACAATAAAGATACCCAGCTGTCTTATTCACCAATAAAAAGGGCTAGTGGAGTAAGGAGTGGCAGGAGCTTGTAAGCAGATGAGAAGGGCCAGAAGGAGTGACTGGCCACAAACACTAACTCTGGACCAACATTACCATAACGAGCGGTAATGAACTGTCGGGAGTGTCTTCCTGGACTAAACAGCAGTGACGGTCGTTGCCTACACATGCATAATTCAACCCTCCAGACCAGGATGGCAGGATCCCTCCTCAATGGTTCACCTTTAAATTCGCTTTTGTAGACCGACCTGGTTTTCGTTGAGCTTGTAACGTTCTTAGTATTTTTTTTTTTTACAAAACCTCAGCAATAGGCCCTCCAGTTGCATGCATTATTTTTACTGCATGAAATATCTTCCATCATAGACTAATTCTAAAGTCATTGTACCATGTTTTACTGCAAATGGGTACCTTGACGCTAGTGAAAGGCTCTTGAAGGAAAGAGTTCCAGCTATCCTTCCCTTTAATGGATTAGCCCTCATTACCTCCCATACCCAGGTGCTGTATGACCCTTTGGGGTTTAGTGCTTCCCTACGAATATTAGTAGTAATATTTTTTTTTCCAGAGCCCACTTTGCTTTATCTTGTATTTTCATAACAATTATATATCCAGACAAATTTGAAAAATCTTGCGAAACTATTTTAGTGTTATATCAGCGTGAGAAAACTTCGCTGTTCATATTATAATCATAACCAAGCTAAACCAGTAAGGGTCATACAGCGCTGCAAGGTAGCGTGTGCTACAAGGTGTAATATGCTTGATCAGAGTCGCTGTTCATAACACCTGGGAAGAGAAAGAACAAGAAAAGGTACTTTTATGTTGTGCATCCGTCACCGTCAGTGGTGCTGAACTTAGAATGGTTGACGCCATTCAAACTTCCCCTCACTTAGGGCAGTATAAAAGGCTGCTTTTTTTACTCTTCGGCCAATGGGTTATCTAAATGATTAAGACTCGTGTGAGGAAGCACTTGTCATGTTTCCTGAAATAACAAGCATCAACTTCACACAGATCCATGTTATGAATCTGAACACTCGTCACTTTCAAACTTATTTCTTCAAGACTGAGGGACTGGTCATCTCATATCTACATCACTACTACTGTTGTCTATATTGTACTACGATTAAGGAAGCCTATTGAGCAGGCGGAATGCATCAACAACAAAATGTACCCAACCGTTGCACATGTGTTTTACTCGTCCACTTGTGGGTATTGTGTAATATTAATATAATTACCTACTTAATGTATTTAAGTGAGCAACATGTCATCATTGTCTAACAATGTACTGTATGAAGATAATCTGCAGAAAAAGCTTTTACTGACATGTTTCACTCAGGGTAGAACTTTTAAAAGTCATAATGAAGCTCTATCATCAGCACCATGAAGTCCTAATAAGTTTTTGTACAAATAGCTGTGTTTTAGCGCTTAATCTTGTTTATAATAGCAATAATCTACAAATTGTCCATATACCCATATCTCTACAATGTACTGAACTGACAAACCAACGAGAAAGAGAAAGGTAAATATATTAGGGAGTGTAAGACCTGGGAATGACAGAGCTAATCTCCAGAAAAAGTCTGGTGCAGCTTATATATTAAGCTATAAAGAATTACATACTGCACATCTTTATAATCAAATATTTGTTACTAATGTTATCTCGTTACAAGTTTAACCAATTGTTCTACTATAACGCCTAGTATGCTAATGCATGAAGTTATTAAAATTGTTCATTACATCAATACAAAAGTAGTTCCAAGTTGAAAAAAATTACATTTAATAAAAACAAATGCACAATTATAAAAAAAATAATTACAGTTACTAGTTATAAGCTAAATTATTTTTTATAAATAAGCTGAGGGCATTTGGTTAAAATTTATTGTGGCATTAATGGGATTCTATTAATGTATTGGCAGTATTCCCCGTCTAATGACTACCCGTGTACTCACCGATTTGAATTATTAGGGGACGAATTAGCTCCTGGCCCCGCTTCTTAACTATACTAATTGGTATTTCTGATTCCTTTTCTCTTGGGTATTATCATACCTACTCTTGAATCTGTATATAGTTATATCAATCATACCTACTCTTGAAACTGTGTAGTTTTATCAAGACTCTCATTTAACTCGTTCCACTTGACTACAGCTAAGACTGAAGAAATATTTCATAAAAATCCTCATAATTCACTCATGTGAGCTTTCGTCTACACCTCGTCATTTCAAGGAAGGAGCACTTCGATGAGTTCACTGTGTGCTCATGGACCTCCTATTTTTTTTCATCAAGTTCATTCTTCACTTTCTTCGGCATCTTTCACTCCAAACCTATTACTATTCCTATCACAACACTTCCTCCTCCTGCTCATTCTCCCCCACGCCTGCAGCAGAGGTGATGGTAGAGGCCCCTCTCCTCCGTCACAACCATCCCCCATTCACACACGAGGCCCCTACGCTAGGCCACAACTTCCGTCTCCGGTAGAAACTAGCGTGAGAGTCGTGCTAATTATCAAGTTCATTATGGGATAACCACCACAACATACCTGTACACTCGTCACGCCACCATTATTTTTTTTCAAACAGACTTGCACACCCTAACTAGCTTTAGCGGTTACTAAAATACCCTATTATTGAAATACAATACAAATAAAAGTCGACAATGGAATAGAGTTTCTCCATGAGAAGCCTATTAATAAATAACCTTATTTTTTTATCTCGCTAATGTGCTACTGTGTCTTATTCATTAACTTGTTGGTATTGTATACCATCAATAATATGTCATATATTTTTATAATTTATCAGAAAGCGTCTACACTTTATAGCATTTCCAGGAACGCCATATATTGTGTCCACGCCAGAGTAAACATCCTAATGTCTACTGGACAATCCTGGCTCTACAAGAACGGTGGTTGTTACTGTACCTGAGTATATAACCTCTATACGTGTACTTTTGTGTATACACGCACATACATGCATGCATACATAAGATGACGTAAGATACGTAAGATGACAAGCAAATCTTACAAACTTCTACTTACATTCAGTATACATTCATTCTTCAACAGTTTTTAGTCTTAATAGTTTTTACTCGTGCAACATTTCCTTACCAATTTAGGATGCCTGGTCTGAGACAGGGTGTCGATGGCGACGCTCGCCAGAATCATTACATATTATAATATAACTATCTGCTAGATGATGAAAAGGTTTTGCAGAGGCAGATCTGCAATCATAAACATATGACACGAATGGAAACTAAATATACTTGCTAGTTATTACTTATTAATTAAAAAAAAATAATTGGTAATAGATGATCAGAAGTTACTAACATAGTCTACTTCTAACATTTACTAATAGAAAGTAGTAATTAATAGTGCAACTGGGCAATGAACAGTGAACGAAAGAGGGAAGGAGGGAGGGGGGAAGGGAATGTAAGAAGAATCAACAAGACTATATGTGGAGTTTCCGTAAAAGGTTCAGGTGGAAGCTGCTGGCACGCAATTTCTTTCTTACCCAGAGAGAGAGAGAGAGAGAGAGAGAGAGAGAGAGAGAGAGCAAAGAGGAAGAGAAGGGCAGATAGAGGGGAAATTGGCACGTAGCATTACACCACTACCCCCACCCTCCCATCAGATAATCAGCAAAAAAATCATAAGAGTAGGGTAGGAGCAACCTCCCTGCCATTCCTGGCCCTGTTATTGTGGGCCCCGCATAAACCTGCTATCATGGTACCTGCACTGACCTGTTACATTGGTACCCGCATTGATCTGTTATCCTGGCCCTTCGTGCTCATCCCCGCCAGGTAGTTTTATGGAAACTATTTCCAGTCATTTACGACGCTAACATATGCTGCAGAGAATGAACTTTCAAAATGTTTGATTATGAGCTTTCGCTGTTCTATGTGAATGTCCGTGTTTTAATGTTGAAGGAAAAACTTACTATAATCTGATAGTTAAAGGATACACAGTTTTTTACTTGTACAGTATGTCCATATGTGATTAGTGTTACCTATATGACTGGTATTACCAGCTGAGCAGTGATTGGCGCAAATAAACTGAGCAGTGAGACACCAGAGCAGTGAGATATACATCAGAGCAATGAGACATACTAAGGAACATCACGTCCCTGCAGTGACAATAGCCGGGGAGACTGAGAGAGCTCACATCAGCCACCTTCATGAATGGCGGATGGCTTCATCAGTGGGGTCCCGGGCCAAGCCTGTAAATGCTTCCTCTTCGGTGTGGTCATGTGGAGGAAGGAAGACTTGGCTGCTGCAACATCCTAAGCTGTATAACATACAAGTTTAGCGTCTTCTTGTGATTATTATTATTATTATTATTTCTACTACTACTGCAATTCTACACAGAAGTTTCCCCATTCACTAAGCGGTCCCTGAGAGCTGCCCCAAGACTGATAACTACCTAAGAAACATTTTTCTCGCCTTCAGGCGGTGAAGAGGAAGAAGAAAAAAGAACGTTAAAATAGAGGAAGAAAACAACAAAGAAGAAGGAGGACTAGAAAAGAGAATAATATGTTTAATAAATGTTTTTTGTTTCTAATACAACGCCATCCCAAATTTATAACACTGAAAATATAGAATGCAGTCTGCTCATTGGACTGCGTGCGGCCAGCAGTACAAGTCTTATTAATCAAGCCTTGATCCACCAGGAGGCTTGGTCTGTGACCAGGCCGCAGGGGACGTTAATCCCCGAAAATATCCTTTAGGTACAGGTATAACGTTAGAGGAGCGGCGTAGATCGTGATGTATGTGACGGTGTGTGAAGGAAGCTGCTGCTGAAAGTCTCGTCGCTTACACTTCCCGACCAACATAAACCTTTAGAAAATACTGCCCTCCCTCTTGAGTCGTGACGTCAAAGTCACCTACCTCTGAGCGACCAACTCGCAGCCACCCCTTGTGAGTGTAGTCACCTAGTTGTGTTTGCTGGGGTCGATTCTCGACTCCTGATCCCGCTTCTTAAGTTTCATGGGCCTGCATTCCTGGTTTCTGGATTCTCTGGACCTATCATAAAGCTGGGCATTAAGTTGTCCACATCTATTTTTTATTACACTTCCCTAGTACTATGAAAAATACTTCTTAACATGAGACTCGTCTGTGTTTTTCGCTTTCACATTTACTCCCTCTTCAGGTTCTCACATTTAGAGCTACTAATTCCTCTGATTATATTTTATATGTTAATTACTCCTTCCCTAGTTCTCGTTTCCAAATTCGTTTCAATTATCTTACTTTCACAGGTCAATACCATTCACCTCTGGGACATGTCTGGCTCCAAACATAAGGATCTTATTAAGCCTCAGGACACCCATTATCTGGTGGGGGGCTCCACGCCGTTGCTGCATATTGTACGATGCGCCTAACATATGTTAAGTACAGAGTCCTAAAGAATTCTCGTGGAGGCTCCTGAAGGTTGAGATTCGCTGGCTGGCTCGCAAAGGCTGGCGGAATCATCTGCCTTACGTGCTCCTTCTACGGTACATTCATTTAAATTTACTCCTAGAGACTTTACTGATTGCGGCCGCTTCTTTCCCATTCTATACTATTAACTACTGTCTCTCCTCGCCTTTCCCGAACTGCATGACCTTGCAGTTCTTTGGATTTAACTCCAGCAGTTATTTAAAACCCCTGTAAGGTGTCAAGTCTCCCTGACCTCTCCCGTTGGTAAATTCGTACAATTCTTAATAGTTTCGCATCGGTTATAAACGGATACACATAGGATTCGACCCCATCTGATAGATTTTTATATACATCAGTAACATTAATGAACTCAACACTGATCCTTGGCTGACCCTACTTGTTACCCTTGGCCCATTCTGGCAATTTCTCTTGTAGTGTCACTGTCTTCTGTCTTTCATATATTCCTTGATCTAATAGAGGACACTCCCTAGCGCTCCTGTTTGGTCTTCCAGCTTATGAATCAGTCTCTAGTCGTGTGTGTAGACAGTAACACTGCTTCTTTCTAGTGTGTATCTTTCTGGCTCAAACAGCTTCCTGGTATGTACACAATCTCACTAATGTCGTTTCCTGCTCCTGTGTATATACGCTCACCGCATACATTTGTTAGCCAGAATATAAACCTTTGTCTGAGATGTTCTTGCTAGACCAGTACTGCTCCAAGCACTCCTGTCATCCAACAGTGTAACGCCTCTTACAAAACACACTGCCTTAAAATCATTTACGACCAAACAATAATCCTATTATATATTATTATAGATCTAATAGCCCATTTATTTTCTGGGTTGAATTAACACAAAAGTAATCAAAACACAGCTGTGTGCTGTGAACGCTCAAGAACCTTACTGATCTTATTCCTTGACCTAATATTAATTATGAAACCGATAGGGAAAATTCCGTAGACTGCGGTGGGGACAATAAGGGAACACTGTATCAACATCCGGGGTCCCAGATTATTCAACATCTTACCAGAAGATATCAGAAACACGGCTGGAACAAGTGTAGAAGCCTTCAAGAGGAAACTGGACAAGTATCTTCACCAGGTGCCAGATCAACCAGGCTGTGATGGATATATGGGGCAGCGGGCCTCCAACAGCCTGGTTGACCAGGCAAGCACCAGACGAACCTGGTCCATGGCCGGGCTCCGAGAGTAGTTAAACTCTCGAAACTCTTCAAAGGAATATCAAAGGTATACTAATTCTTCTTTAATTGATAACTGGGACAAAGTCTATGGCAAACGTGATATGTAAGCAAGGGATGGGGTACATCTCTCTGGGGCCGGAGTGGTTGCATTAGCCAACTCGATTGAGGGGGCCATTGCTGACTTGTCTAGGACTTTAAACTGATAGATTATAGAGGTATGGGTATGTGTGGGAAACAATCAGGCTGCAGTACTAGGGTTGAAAACAACAGATATTACCAGGATAACTCAGGGAGATGTTTAAAAGACAATATTAAAAAAAATTGCTAGTAAAGTCAAAGCAATTGATCAACATTCAAAGAGACAGTAGAGGGCAGAGTGACTAGCTCCCATAAAGTTTACTATACTAATAGTAGGAGTCTAAGAAATAAGATAGATGAGCTAAGATTACTTGCAAGTGCAGGTAATATAGATATTATTGCTATAACAAAGACCTGGTTCAACCTGAAAGATAGAGAAATGCCTTTTGAATGCAACATACAGGGTTATAAACTATTCCACACTGATAGGGTCAACAGGAAGGGTGGTGGAGTGGCGATGTATGTCAGAGATAATTTAAATTGTTGTATTAGACAAGATATAAGATTAGAAACATCGGACACAGAATCTGTTTGGCTACAGTTTCTCGAGGGTCGTGAAAAGTTAATTTTGGGTGTGATTTATAGGCCCCCAAACCTTGATAGGGAGTGCACTAAGCTGCTATGGGACGAAATTCATAAGGCGTCTAGATATGAAAATGTGTTAATGGTAGATCTTAACTTTAGACTAACTGATTGGAACAATGTGTCAGGAAATCTTGAGTCTAGTGACTTTCTTGATACGGTTCAGGATTGCTTTTAAAAACAGTTTGTAACAGAACCAACTAAAGGAAACAACCTGCTTGACTTGATTCTTGCCAACAAAGAATCACTAATTAATAATCTTGAGGTTAATGATGAGCTTGGGGAAAGCGATCACAAATCACTTAGTTTCAATATATCATGGAATTGCCCAAATAACTGCAATCAAGTCTCTGTCCCAGACTTCTGCTTGGCCGATTTCATGGGACTGAGAAATTACTTGGGTGGGCTGAATTGGAATGACCTGAGTATGAGTCAGGTAGGTGGTGTTGGTTGAAAATATAACGTTTTTCAGAGCATAGTTCTAACTGTCCAAACAACTTAAGTTCTGAGTGGGGAAACTAGATCTAACAAAAATGACTCCAAATGGATAAACAATAGATTAAAACATCTCATTGGTCAAAATAGAGGCATATATAGGCATATATAGAGGGGATGGACAGTTAAGAAATCAATATATTAAATTAAATAGAGAAATAAAAAAAATAAGACAAGCTAAAAGGGATTATAAGGCTAAAGTCGCAAGGTATTCGTAGACTAAACCAAAAGGGTTCTTTCAGGTATACAGAAGTAAGATTAGAGACAAGATAGGCCCACTTAAAAGTAACTCAGGTCAGATCACTGACAGTGATAAGGAAATGTGTGAAATTTTCAACACTTACTTCCTCTCAGTTTTTACTCAGGAAGATACTAGCGAAATTCCAGAAATAATAAATTATGTAGAACAGGACGATGATAAACTATGCACGATTGCGGTAACTAGTGACATGGTCCTCAGACAAATAGAGAAATTAAAACCTAACAAATTTCAAGGGCCCTGATGAACTGTTTGCAAGGGTTTTAAAGGAATGTAAAGAGGAACTTAGCAAATCTTTGGCTAATCTTTTCAACATACTACAAACTGGCATAGTGACAGACAAGTGGAAAATGGCAAATGTAATACCTATTTACAAAGCAGGAGACAGGTCCTTAGCTTCGAACTATAGACCAATAAGCCTTACCTCCACAGTGGGGAAACTTATGGAATCAATAATTGCCGAGGCAGTTCGTAACCATCTTAAAAGGCATAAATTGATTAATCTCAACAAATTCTTACGAATTTATTAACTTTTTTCATTGAGGTATTTGAGGAGGTAGATCATGGTAATGAATATGATATTTTGTATATGGACTTCAGTAAGGCTTTCGATAGAGTTCCACATCAGAGGCTATTGAGGAAACTTAAGGCACACGGAATAGGAATTTTTTTTTCCTGGGTAGAGGCATGGTTGAGAAATAGGCAGCAGAGAGTTTGCATAAATGGGGAGAAATCAGAGTGGGGGCACGTCACAAGCGGTGTTCCACAGGGGTCAGTATTGGGCCCTTTGTTGTTCACAATTTACATAAACGACATAGGTGAGTTAAGTAAAAGGACACAAATGCTAGAACTTTACCTCCTATACCATGAGCTGCCACTTTTCTTAAGAGTCTTTTGTGAGGTACTCTATCGAAAACTTTACTTAAATCCAAATAAACAATATCATATTCTTTATTACTGTCTAATGTCTCAAATGTTTTATTGAAGAACGTCAGTTCTTATAAGATTACTCTGGAAAACCATATTTGAGTTGTATAATTAAAAAATATTGATAAAATACAAAATAGCTTGTTGAGTTGAAAGAATTTAATATAACTCCGCTCAATCTTAGGACCTGAAAAGTGTCCCTTTATTTCGTTTAAAATTAAATGACGTAAAGAAAATTGGATATCACATATTATGTAATATTTATTTTTAAGAGACCTTTTGCTGGCTGGAAAGCCACCTGAAGGTCTCTTAACTGAAGCTTTCACAGAGCGGGTCATATTATGACTAACAAAGGCGGCAGGAGAAAATTTCATATTCTCCTGAGAAGGACAGTGCATGTATCACCAAGTCCCCTGTCTTCAAGAGTGAACTTGACACGTTTTTCCAGAGTGTTCCTGCTCCGCCATGCTGTGGTGATTACCTTAGACCGCATGCTGCTAGCTCAAATAACCTACTTGTTCAGACCAGCAAAAAAAAGGCCTAGTTAGAGACCGAGCCGGGTCGGGGGACGGTGACCCCCGGAGCAATCAACAGGTAGAGAGCACCCAGCACAGCCGCCACCACAACACACACATCGTGACCACCTTCTCACAGCGCTTTTTCCTTTGTCTTTCCTTACGTGGCGTAATATAACTGAGTACGAACATAGTAGGGTGATTTACCGTCTCCATACCTTAGTATCACGCTCCACAGATCCTACATGACCCTACACACTCCAACCAACGTTACCTACATCTCAACTCCACACTTCCAAACGCCTCTCACAGAGCATCGAACATTCAACACTCGACATCCATTCCTGCGCCACACGCCCGAACAAGAGAGCAGTAATTACGGAAGCTTCAAAGAATTTATTCCAACAGAGCTGGAGTTACTTTACAGATGGCCTATCTCCCACACAGGAAATGAAGTTTACGGAGAACTGAAGGCACAGGGTGATGGTGAGAGAAGAGGTTTCAAGACTGGTCAAGGTTGACGAGTTGGATCCCACAAGGATCAGTACTTAGATCCTATGTATTACAGTTTACGAAGTGAGTGATAATGATAATAAAAGCTTGTAACTGGACGGGGAAAGAAGAATAAGAGCTCCAAGGCGCAAACCTGGCAAGGCAAGTGACTATTAGAATTAAATCCTGATAAGTGTAATAAAATAAGACAAGGAGTGAAAGAGAAGAATAGAATTCGAATAGTACAGTCTGGGAGAGATGCTACTGATATCATACAAGGATCCGGGAGTATGAATCTCCATATATATGTTTAGGCAAGATTATATTGTATGTATTATATTCATGGAAATAGATAAACCTATAACTGGAGGCCAGAAACCAGTAATGACAGTTGATAAAGCTGTAGAGGCGGTGCTGGCACGCACCAATAATGAGAACACGTACACATCATCATTGTTCTATACTATGTAATTTATTATCAATGTTGGTAGGAAACTTTCAACACCGTTATTATAAAGACAGTCACTTAAGGATCTTATTTACCTGTTGATCATTGTCGTCCAGCAGTTGAATTTATTGTTGGATTCTGGTATAATTATGCTTCAATGACTTTATTAAGTAATAGGCTGCATAAAAATCAGTATGACAACGAAACTCATATATATATATATATATATATATATATATATATATATATATATATATATATATATATATTATATATATATATATATTATTGTATATAATATATATTATTGTATCCACAATACCACTCGTGTTGTTATTGATCAATACCACTCGTTCGTGGTTACAATAATATAATATACTGCTTGTCCTTGGGTAGCAAGTACAATATTCAGTTCTACTGGATGTGCTACTCTTAATTAAGGATTGTGTGGTTAAGTGGTTTAGAGCGTCATGTGTTTTCGCTCACCATGAGGCGGGCCAAAGCAGCATGGGTTCGACCCCTGGCTAGTGCAGTGTTGTTATTGATATATATATATATATATATATATATATATTTAAATATGTGAATAACCAAAATCTTAAAAAAGCTGAAACAAATACAAGTTTAAATAAACTTCAGTTGTGTATAATGTACAATGATGCTAAAATCTATCTACAAGTACTCATCATATTTCCCTGCCTTATTATTTTTTCAGTTAATACGATGAGAGAACATAAGACTACACAGCGATATCAAGTTGACACATTAACACAAGTCGTTACGTCAGCAGCCAAGAGAAGAACCTGAACAAGACTATACTCAACAACCTACCCTGCCAAAGTGCAAAACATTTACCAAGTTTCCGTTTCGCTCGTGTGACGTTACGTTAGTACCTCCTTGATGGTTGCTGCCTCCTGACCTTAGTAAGGAGCATGTCAGCAGCATTTAGTGTTGCCAGGCAGTTACCTAACCACGTTACACATACCTAAGCAGTATGCTTAAACGTGGTATAGCAGTTGTTATCACACAAAATAGTGTAGCCACACGCTGTTGGTGTTTCCACAATTTAACGTCAATAGATCAGTGTAGTCACATACTACAGTGTTCCCACAATGTCACTAACAATTTAATATACGTATACACAATGTGGATGTATCTAGTGAAAAAAGTGAGATTGTTGGTATAATGAGTTTCTTAAATTAGATCCAAACCAATAGAGTATGAGTGGAAAGCAGCGGTGAGTGGAACGCAGCGGTGAGTGGCATGCATTGGTGAGTGGAACGCAGCGGTGAGTGGCATGCATTGGTGAGTGGAACGCAGCTGTGAGTGGAACGCAGCGGTGAGTGGCATGCATTGGTGAGTGGAACGCAGCGGTGAGTGGAAAGCAGTGGTGAGTGGAACGCAGCGGTGAGTGGAACGCAGCGGTGAGTGGCATGCATTGGTGAGTGGAACGCAGCGGTGAGTGGAAAGCAGTGGTGAGTGGAACGCAGCGGTGAGTGGAACGCAGCGGTGAGTGGCATGCATTGGTGAGTGGAACGCAGCTGTGAGTGGAACGCAGCGGTGAGTGGCATGCATTGGTGAGTGGAACGCAGCTGTGAGTGGAACGCAGCGGTGAGTGGAACGCAGCGGTGAGTGGCATGCATTGGTGAGTGGAACGCAGCTGTGAGTGGAACGCAGCGGTGAGTGGCATGCATTGGTGAGTGGAACGCAGCAGCGGTGAGTGGAAAGCAGTGGTGAGTGGAACGCAGCGGTGAGTGGAACGCAGCGGTGAGTGGCATGCATTGGTGAGTGGAACGCAGCGGTGAGTGGAAAGCAGTGGTGAGTGGAACGCGGAGTGAACGGCGGTGAGTGGCATGCATTGGTGAGTGGAACGCAGCTGTGAGTGGAACGCAGCGGTGAGTGGCATGCATTGGTGAGTGGAACGCAGCGGTGAGTGGAAAGCAGTGGTGAGTGGAACGCAGCGGTGAGTGGAACGCAGCGGTGAGTGGCATGCATTGGTGAGTGGAACGCAGCGGTGAGTGGAAAGCAGTGGCGAGTGGAAAGCAGTGGCGAGTGGAAAGCAGTGGCGAGTGGAAAGCAGCAGTGAGTGGAAAGCAGTGGTGAGTGGAAAGCAGTGGCGAGTAGAAAGCAGTGGTGAGTGGAACGCAGCGGTGAGTGGAAAGCAGTGGTGAGTAGAAAGCAGTGGTGAGTGGAAAGCAGTGGTGAGTGGCATGCATTGGTGAGTGGAACGCAGTGGTGAGTGGAAAGCAGTGGTGAGTGGCATGCAGTGGTGAGTGGAAAGCAGCGGTGAGTGGAAAGCAGTGGTGAGTGGAAAGCAGTGGTGAGTGGAAAGCAGTGGTGAGTGGAAAGCAGTGGTGAGTGGAAAGCAGCGGTGAGTGGAAAGCAGCGGTGAGTGGAAAGCAGTGGTGAGTGGAAACAGCGGTGAGTGGAAAGCAGCGGTGAGTGGAAGCAGCGTGAGTGGAAGCAGTGGTGAGTGGAAAGCAGCGGTGAGTGGAACGCAGCGGTGAGTGGAAAGCAGTTGTGAGTGGAAAGCAGTGGTGAGTGGAAAGCAGTGGTGAGTGGAAACAGCGGTGAGTGGAAAGCAGTGGTGAGTGGAAAGCAGTGGTGAGTGGAAAGCAGTGGTGAGTGGAAAGCAGCGGTGAGTGGAAAGCAGCGGTGAGTGGAAAGCAGTGGTGAGTGGAAAGCAGTGGTGAGTGGAACGCAGCGGTGAGTGGAAAGCAGTGGTGAGTGGAACGCAGCGGTGAGTGGAAAGCAGTGGTGAGTGGAATGCATTGGTGAGTGGAAAGCAGCGGTGAGTGGAAAGCAGTGGTGAGTGGAAAGCAGCGGTGAGTGGAAAGCAGTGGTGAGTGGAACGCAGCGGTGAGTGGAAAGCAGTGGTGAGTGGAACGCAGCGGTGAGTGGAAAGCAGTGGTGAGTGGAAAGCAGTGGTGAGTGGAAAGCAGCGGTGAGTGGAAAGCAGTGGTGAGTGGAAAGCAGCGGTGAGTGGAACGCAGCGGTGAGTGGAAAGCAGTGGTGAGTGGAAAGCAGTGGTGAGTGGAAAGCAGTGGTGAGTGGCATGCAGTGGTGAGTGGAAAGCAGTGGTGAGTGGCATGCAGTGGTGAGTGGAAAGCAGTGGTGAGTGGAAAGCAGCGGTGAGTGGAATGTAGCGGTGAGTGGCATGCAGTGGTGAGTGGAAAGCAGTGGTGAGTGGAAAGCAGTGGTGAGTGGAAAGCAGTGGTGAGTGGAAAGCAGTGGTGAGTGGAAAGCAGTGGTGAGTGGCATGCAGTGGTGAGTGGAAAGCAGTGGTGAGTGGAAAGCAGTGGTGAGTGGAAAGCAGTGGTGAGTGGCATGCAGTGGTGAGTGGAAAGCAGCGGTGAGTGGAACGCAGCGGTGAGTGGAACGCAGCGGTGAGTGGCATGCAGTGGTGAGTGGAAAGCAGCGGTGAGTGGAACGCAGCGGTGAGTGGAACGCAGCGGTGAGTGGAACGCAGCGGTGAGTGGCATGCTGTGGTGAGTGGAATGTAGCGGTGAGTGGCATGCTGTGGTGAGTGGAATGTAGCGGTGAGTGGCATGCTGTGGTGAGTGGAATGTAGCGGTGAGTGGCATGCTGTGGTGAGTGGAATGTAGCGGTGAGTGGCATGCTGTGGTGAGTGGAATGTAGCGGTGAGTGGCATGCTGTGGTGAGTGGCATGCAGTGGTGAGTGGAATGTAGCGGTGAGTGGCATGCTGTGGTGAGTGGAATGCTGTGGTGAGTGGAATGTAGCGGTGAGTGGCATGCTGTGGTGAGTGGAATGTAGCGTGAGTGGCATGCTGTGGTGAGTGGAAGTAGCGTGAGTGGAATGCTGTGGTGAGTGGAATGTAGCGGTGAGTGGCATGCTGTGGTGAGTGGAATGCAGTGGTGAGTGGAATGCTGTGGTGAGTGGCATGCTGTGGTGAGTGGAATGTAGCGGTGAGTGGCATGCTGTGGTGAGTGGAATGCTGTGGTGAGTGGAATGCAGACACTCAAGTGGTGAGTGTCCTCCCTTCAGAGATGACTCATTAAGTGGCAGTGTGGTGGTGCCCTGTGGGGAAAGTCGATCCTCTCTCCAGGATGATAACCTCCCCCTAGTGATAACCCTTAGATAACACTTGACTTCTTCCTTTGATAACCTTTATCTAATCATCTGATAACCACGAATTAAATGATACCCATGAATGAACTCTTTGATAACCATGAATTAAATCTTTGATAATTATGATTTTTGATATCCATGACTAAACTCTTTGATAACCATGACAATTCTTTGATAACCATGACTAAACTCTTTGATAACCATGATTCCAAGTCTCTCTTCTCATCCGGTTCATTATATTTACAAAACACTAGTACCGTCTGGGTATTTAGAACTTTAAGCGTACTTAGTGTCAAAAATGATCAAAATAACTCATTATTAACTTGCTACAGTCATCATCAAGTCACCACTCTCATATTACATAAATCATAAGGCAAGTAAAATTATTTAGTCTATTTCTCACATTCTATATCCCTAATTCGTTCAGTCATCGGCCAGGAGTATCAGCAAATTTAGATAAAAGGGCAAATATCCCCGTCATTTATACCGACAGAGATGCTGGGAAGAGTGACACCACTACCCGAGACGAGGCCATCCCTACTATGTACTAGACAAACTACTCAAACCTTACCACCGCGTGAAGGTGACAAGCGTCGAAAAGGCCTCATGTGTACGGTCAATTCTCGAGTATGCAGTGCCACTGTGGAACCCAAAATTACCCACCTCAGGAAAATTCAAAGATAAGCAGTGAAACTAATACCAGAATTAAGAGGACTGAGCTATGTACTGTGTGCTAAATGGATCTTATTTCCATATAAAGATTCTTGAGCAAGGGATTATCTGAACACCAGGACAACGGTGGAAACAAAACACCAGATACAAAGATGTCAGGAAACAAACGTAAGGACACACAACACACGGAATGACCAAGACTATACTGAGGTTCGAGTAGTTCACATAAGTCAATCTAAAGTTAAGATAGTACCAACCTTATCCCTCACAAATATAAAGGTACACACACATACAGCTATGACTCGACCCCTGCAACCACAACTAGGCGAGTACACACACACACACACACACACACACACACACACACAAGTTGTCGGAAGGAATAGTTTGAAGCGATGATGAGGCAGGCTCTATACATAGCTTTAGCAGAGGTATGATAAGCTCATGGCGCAGGAGAGTGACAGTAGCCAGTGAAGAGGCGGGCCAGGGCCTTGACTCACCTGCAACCACAACTGGTAGTACAACTAGGTGAGTACACACACACACACACAGCTTCCAGACACGTGAACATCTCATTACTCTCATATGACAAAAACTCGACAGCCATGACTCAGAAAAAGTGTTTCAAATTGTATGTAGGTTGAATATTTTTATGAATAAGAGGGAGAGAGAGAGAGAGAGAGAGAGAGAGAGAGAGAGAGAGAGAGAGAGAGAGAGAGAATGACATCAGGAGAAATAAGGACCTGGGAAAATATAATGTACGAAATGCTCCAAAGACTTCATATGATATGGTGTATACTGTTCGAGAGGCGGAAAACGAGTACACGAGGGTACAGATGGAAGGTAAAAACACAAATGAATCACATATGTCAAGAAACATTCCTCGTCCTCAGAGTGTCAGGAAATAGAATGACCTGGAAGAAGACGTGGTGGTCGATTCCATACACAGGTTTAAGAAAAGGTTGTGAAAGGGGTCAACGAGGTCAGAAGGGACTGATCCCGGTAACGGCCAGTCAAGAGGCGGGGCCAGGAACTGAAAAATGACACCTGCAACTATAATGAAGGTAGTTATGGGACATCCAGACAAAACATACATATAAAGAGGGTAAACAAACAGGTCAGATATACACAGGACATATATAATCAGGACAAATAAAGGGAACAGACAGACTAGAGCTAAGATTCAGAGTATAGTAAAAAGTGTTGCTCACCCCCGAGCTTCGGCACAACCCTTGGCATTTCCTAAGTTGCAATTTACATTTACCAAATATAGTTAATTCACGGAGGCAGATTACGATAACATTGAATACGAAGGACGCTACCAACACCATCAGAAGCCAAGCACCATCACCAGCACTGACATATAAACTAACATATATACCCCTCTGCACATGCATGCACTGTTGCTGTGTGCACACACCAAGAGGAATATACTCATCAAAATATATATAATATCAAAATTTATACAGGCATAGATTGTAGTATAGTGCTTCTGGGTGTTTATCATCACTATCTTTTTATTGATGGTATACGATATCAACAAGCTGATGATGAATAACAAACATTAGCACCATTTAGTCGAATACAAGAAGCGGTAGAATTATGGAAGCAGTACAGTAGTACTAACCATACCACGGGTGGGGTTCGAACCCCACCCGTGGTATGGTTTGTTTGCAATCGTGTCATTACGATTTCGTGAGTCAGTAGTACTAGTTTTGAGGTCACCCTCGGTGAGGGGTGGTCAACCTCTCACCGAGTGTGACGGACTGATAACGTCAAAACTACTACTGTTACACTGCTTCCAGAATTCTGCTTCCTCCTGTATTCGACTGAAGAAGCCTACTGTGCAGGGAAATACATGTGCAGGTAGATTAGCTGGGTGGGCCCCGGCCCGGGTCTTCTCCATGCGGTGCCCCGATGTTGCTAGTGCCTTATTCATACACTTCACACTTTTTTTCCTTATGGAGTTGCTATACCCCAACCTGTCACTGTGTAG
The DNA here is from genome assembly GCA_009830355.1 of Cherax destructor. Classification (NCBI taxonomy): domain Eukaryota; kingdom Metazoa; phylum Arthropoda; class Malacostraca; order Decapoda; family Parastacidae; genus Cherax; species Cherax destructor. The sequence goes on along the minus strand of WNWK01001049.1, from coordinate 124,952 downwards.
TAAACAAACGAATCCTGACATCCAACGTCTCTTCTATTTAAACTTTTCTTTCCATGAATACCCTTAAAGTGTGCTTATGGTTAAGAAACTAGGCTGCCAAACAATTAGGTTACCCCTCTCTCTTTCCTTGGATTGACTGCCTCCCATTCCCCGAGGAGCTATATGACCCCCCTAGGGTTTTAGCGCTCCCCTAGAAATGCATTAATTACCATAAATAAATGTTTTATCTGACACAAGTTTACCGTAGCGTATAGCTTCACTAGTACCTTCACTCAACTCAGCCTCCAGAGTTCTGATTAGTATTTTTCTCGTAATATGCATTGCATTAACTTGGTATGATATTAACGTGTTACGGTGATGTGTTATGGTTGGTATTAACATGTTATAGTAGGTACACAAACTTTAATAATATTTTGTCCTTTTCTGACATGCATGTCTGGAGAATTGATAGGGAACAGTGTAGTAAAGAAAGCGAATACCAGATTGAAGTTCCTCTACAGACAAACAGTGTCTACCTACTGAGGCTCTCAGGACCCTATGTCTTGCCCTTATACAATGTCATATTGACTACGCTTGCTCTTCTTTACTTGACAAAAAAAATTGAAAGATAAACTGCAAATCACCCAGAACAAAATGGTAAGATTCATCCTGGACCTGGGACCAAGAGAACATGTAGGCCAGGATGAATTACAACAATTGGATATGCTGAATGTTGAAGACAGAGTAAAACAACTGAAGTTAAATCATGTTTATAAAATAGCTCACACTGTCCAGAATATCTTATTGCCAATTTTGTCAAGGCTGGGAACCAAAGCAATCACAGTACTAGGGGAAGAGAGCACAACTTTGTAGTACCCAGTCAGTGGCCAGGCTTCAAACACCTTTTATTGTACAGCAATAAAGGAATGGAACAGACTGCCTGCACATGTCAAAGCCAGTCATAGCATGAATCAGTTCAAGAAGAGAGCCTAAAGGTGCCTAATGAATGTAGCGACAGTAAGGGAGGAGAATGATTTTTTATTGTTTTAGCTAACACACATGTACCTTATTATTATAGTATAATAATAAGGTATTAAAAAAACTCCAATGGAAATAAGTCACTGTCTGACTTTTTTAGGTTATCTTAGGCTCTCTACACATATGCTGCTATGTATGATAATCTATGTAACTGTATTTGTGTATACCTGAATAAACTTACTCTTATCTCCTCTAAACTAGTGATATTTCTGCTGGAGTTTCTAGTAAGGCTGCTACGATGTCTGAAACTGTAAGTGTGTCAGTTGTGGCTTTCTAGACAGCCTCATTGACTTATTTAAGAGCAACTAATTCAGTCTCAGTTGATGACACCCAACCCTCAAGTCTCCCAGATGACGGCGATGAGCTGACGTACTGAGGATGGTGGTAGTGGTGAATGATGGTGACGGTGTAAGTTTATTTAAGTACAGGTACACGTAAGTACAATTAGCATACCTAGTAACTATGTGTAAATTACCTAGGATAGCCAAAAAAAATCAAAGCACTTATTTCCATTGGGAGACGCTAGTACTGATGGTGCTGATGGCGACGGTGATAGTGGTGGTGGTGATAGTGCTACTGGTAGTGATCCTGGTGGTGCTTGGTCTTGAGGTGTGAGAGGCAGGAAGCTGGGGCTCCAAACTGCAACCCTATACCCTCCTACCCTCATCTCCGCCCCTACTCCTTTAACACCCCGCTCCTCCTACCTCACTCCCATCTCATGCTTGTCCTCCTCTCTTTACATATAATTTATTTTATGCCGCCTGAGCGGCACAATGGGTCTTTGTTAGACCCACTGGGGATTTAGTATATTATAATTTATTCAATTTATTCACATAGCTAATCTACACTATACATGTTGATACAATCTCGAGAAAACTCATGTATTTTATCAAAGCAAAACTTATTCTACAGCCCTACTCACCATCAGTAATGGCCTCACTTCAGTTATATGGCATAGTTGTGGTCTCCGTACAACACAATGACTATAAATACATCACAGAATTAACAGAGAATGATGATAAAATTAATCGAATTATTAATTAATCTTTCATACGGGTTGAGCTAATGTTTAGTTCCACAACTGAACTTAAATGATAGTGTAGCTGCACACTGCTGTCTATCCAAACTAGATAAATAATGTTTATCAGTCACCCCACTCCCTCCAGGGAGCCACACCTCCCTGCCGCCGTGTCTACCCAGACATCCTTGGGGCTCTCCCTATGGGTCTACCCAATCACCCCCTTACCTTGGGTCTCCTTTCGTTCCTGTCTCTTACATTTCCTACCTTCATGCTACGTGTTTTAATATCACCTTGAAAACATTAAGGTAATTCCAGACCTAAGTAATCCAGTTATCATGCAAATTGATCATTAAGTGCTCGTTTGAAGTTAATTGGTTGTTGGAGAATAATTTAATGAAACGTAAATGCAACCAATTACCTCTTAATACATAGTGGGGACGTGGTAGGTCTGGAGGGGTGAGGTAGAGCTTGGAGTGAAGTCTGGAGGGAATGGAGTATGGAGAGAATATTGTGGAGTTTTGGGGGGCTATAGTGGAGTATGGATGAATATAAGTGGGATTGTGTAGTGGAGTCTGGAGGTGCATGCGCAGTCAACTTGTCAGTAGTGTATACCATTATGATATTCATACATAAAAGACATTGATGAGGGAATAGAGAAAAATAAATAATTTATGATGTTGACACTTGAAAGCTACAGGACGACCTGGGTAGGCTGATGTTGTGGTCGGAGAAATAGCAGTTCAATGGAGACGTGTGTAAGGTTCTGATCCCAGAAAAAAGAAATATATATGGCACTTAAAAAGCTGAACAATGTAAATCTTACTCAAAGTGAATGTAAAAATGATCTAGAAGTTCTCGTTAGCAGAAATTGAAAGCCGAGACAACACTGCATGGTATAAACCTTGGTAATAAATACAGACAAATTGGTTTAAAAAGACACGTCTACATGTTTTCCTGTCCTCATCCCAATATGGCATTCTTCAGGTCACCAGGTGTCACTCACACCTCACTCTCCACCTATATATACTGTCTTTTTAACCTCTGTGTTAGCAGTTATCAAGGTCCCAGGACCGAAACGTTTTCTAATATGTCCTAGTGTTTGCCCACGTGTCTTTCTACAACAATGCATAGATGTTATCAATAAAGCTAATAAAATTCCTGGCTTCATATCAAGAAGTATAAATAATAAAAGACCTACTGATATATTTCACCTTCATATATCTTTGGTTAGATCTTTCAGATTATGTTGTTCAGGTCTGGTCTCCATATTATAGATATAAATGAGCTAGAAAATATACAGAGAAGGATGACGAAGTTGATTCCACATAATAGGAATCTTTCCTACGAAAATAAGCCGAAGGCACTGAACTTGCAATCTTTAAAAAGGCGCAGAATTAGGGGAGATATGACTGAAGCGTACAAATGTAAAACAGGAATAAAGGGGATATAAACAGCGTGTTGGAAGTATCTAGCCAACACAGGACTCGCAGCAATGGATTCAAGGTGGAGATATTCAGAATTAAAGAGGATATAGGGAAGTATTGTTTGGCAATGGAGTTTTAGATGAGTGGAACAAATTCCCAGGTAGCGTCACTGAGCCAAGAACTATGGGTTGCTTTAAATATAGTTTGAACAGGGACATGAGTGGGTGTGGGTGGGTATGAATTGGACCTGCCTAGCATGGGTCAGTGTTCTTTCATTCTTATGAATTATCTTTAGCGTCCCTATAAAGCAAAATATTTCCAACAAGACAAGTGCAAATCACTCTTGGGATTACATGTGCTACTCACCAGGTAACTTGCTCACTGAGTGGTTCTTGCAGTACCTACGAACTTACCTGATGGTTACCTGTGTTGACCTGATACACCACACCTGTCCATCACTCTCCCACACTTACCTGCGAAGGAAAAAATACATAAAATGTGAATGCATATACTGATATTCACAGCTCATTAAATAACGTACTCAAAGACACTAAGATAGAAGAGTAAATAACGTACTCGTTAATGTTTCTCACAATAAGTATCTGCTGTTGTAATGTATGAAAGACACCTGAGTTACATATAGGTAGTGTCCTAATTAATTACATACGTTTGTCGTCCCGGATTCATTTAAATATCAGTTTATGAGACAATATTGTGGTAGGGGATATAACTCAAGGAACATTAACAGAAGTTGAAGGGACTCCCGGTTGTACGTACTGACAGGTACTGTGAAGAACCCGTCACAACAGTAACTACTGACAGGTACTGTGAAGAACCCGTCACAACAGTAACTACTGACGGGTACTGTGAAGAACCCGTCACAACAGTAACTACTGACGGGTACTGTGAAGAACCCGTCACAACAGTAACTACTGACGGGTACTGTGAAGAACCCGTCAGAACAGTAACTACTGACGGGTACTGTGAAGAACCCGTCAGAACAGTAACTACTGACGGGTACTGTGAAGAACCCGTCAGAACAGTAACTACTGACGGGTACTGTGAAGAACCCGTCACAACAGTAACTACTGACGGGTACTGTGAAGAACCCGTCACAACAGTAACTACTGACGAGGGACTGTGAAGAACCCGTCAGAACAGTAACTACTGACGGGTACTATGAAGAACCCATCAAAACAGTAACTACTGAAGAGGGACTGTGAGAGCTTTTACGTTCTATTCTCATTTTTTCCTCTAGTCTCCTTACTATTCCTCCCTTCAATTCTTTTCACTTTTCATTCTTTCAAATTTTCCTCCAACTTGCGCATTACCCATACCCCCTCCCGCTTTCTCCCTTACCTACCTCCTCTAACCCTTTCCATTTCCTCTCACTCTCTCGTTTCTACTCTTCCTTTCTTCCACTTTTTCTTCCGCCTCTCTACTATTCTCCCTCCCTCCCATATTTCACTGACCCCTCTTTCCCGCTGCCGCTTTAAATATTAAATTTCTATCACGTTTTTATTGATTTCCGAGCTTTTGTGTGTGTGGCTATGATTCACTATGCCCCTTCCCTCCACACACACACACACATGCTCATGGAGTCGGGAGAGAGTGAATTAGTATCAACCAGTGAAGAGGCGGGGCCAGGAGCTATGAATCGACCCCTGCAACCACATATAGGTGAGTACATATAGGCGAGTACACACACACACAGCCAGGAGCTATGACTCGACCTCTGCAACCACAACTAGGTAAGTACAGCATGGCTGCAGGGAGGTGGAGCTCAACAAGCTGCTGTTGTTGTTGTTGTTGTCTGCTCGCTTTACCCTCAGTGGACTGTAAATTTTCAGAAATCAGTTATAGTAATTATTAAATTTTGGTTACTATTGAACAACGATAATTGTTAATAAATTGTAGTTACTATTAAACCAACGATGATGGTTAATAAATAGTGGTTACTGTTAAACCAACGGTGGTTAATAAACAGTGGTTACTGTTAAACCAAGGATGAGACAGGTGACTCCCTGTGTAAGGTCTTGGGACCCATGGCTAGAAGATGAGTGCATATTCTGTTTCGTCAGGTAACTGTATTTCTCTCTCAATTGTTTTGTATCTTAGTATCAGATCTCTTTCTCTCTGACCTTACCGTAGTATCAGATCTCTTTCTCTCTGACCTTACCGTAGTATCAGATCTCTTTCTCTCTGACCTTACCGTAGTATCAGATCTCTTTCTCTCTGACCTTACCGTAGTATCAGATCTCTTTCTCTCTGACCTTACCGTAGTATCAGATCTCTTTCTCTCTGACCAAGTATAGTGTTGTATAAGTATTAATAAACTGCAGTCGAATGGAATAAAGTATTCACTCTCCCCATGTTTAGTTTGTTATTCTTAATAAGGAAGTGAGTGAAGCGCACAATAGTGCACTTCACTCACTTCCTACGGACAATGAGGTGCACTTCATTGTCCGTACTTGTATACTGAGGGGTAAGAAGGGTCTACATTCCTTCTCCGGGTATATCAGTCTCCCCAGCAGACTAACTTCCTCATCCTCCCCAGCAGCACTCCACGCACTATCCTCCGCAGGGGCTACCTACCCATCCCTTTCCATGACTCCACACTTCCCCGTGGCTAGCTACCTCGCCAGCAACACATTTCCCCGTGGCTAGCTACCTCGCCAGCAACACATTTCCCCGTGGCTAGCTACCTCGCCAGCAACACATTTCCCCGTGGCTAGCTACCTCGCCAGCAACACACTTCCCCGTGGCTAGCTACCTCGCTAGCAACACTCCTCACCTGAGCCTGTGACACATGCCTTCCCCCACCCCACCTCACCCTCACGATCAATAAAAGCAGTTACAGGTAAACAATCAATAAGGCCCGCCCGTGCTGGCCCTTCCCTGGTGGCCCTCTCCTGGTAGCCCGCCCCTGCAGGTCCGTCCCTGGAGGCCCGACCTGGGGGACAGCCCTTGGTGGCCCTAAAGTTCAGTGTTATCATCGCATTTTCTTAACGCTAATACAACAATAAAATAAAATGAACTCTATCGTAATAAGCTGTGAATAACCCAGAGTCATGAACCACTCGCACTGATGACAAAGTTCCACAAAACTTATCCATGGTAATAAATAAACTTTAAAATTCTTTACAATTGGTGGCGACGAAACAAATGACAATCACTATTGTAAAGACTATGTGCACATCAGATTCTTACAGACCATGTTTCGCTCTAGTTAGGCTCTTATTTAAGCAAAATGTCGTCCGTAAATAAAATTTTACTCTGCACACACTTTTTTTTTTACCATATTTGTGGGCAAGTGCTTGAGAATGATCAATGTGCTTGTGTTTTCCGCTAAACTGAAGTAGCAAACACCGCTAAGCGCATCAAGCGGAGTTCGCTACTACTTCATCTTGGAGACCCAACATTCCTCTCCGTGCTAATAGGCACCTTGCGGCCGACACACAGGTGTAAACCACTTACTCACACCTCGCAAGACTTACCACTCCACTCCCCCAGGGGTCTTCCTACCCCACTCCCCCTGGGCGTCTTCCCACCTACTCCCCCTGGGCGTCTTCCCAGAGGCGGGATGATTCTCGCTAAGTTTAGACTACCAGCTGGCGCGTGCGCGCTTACATACGTTGCTGCCAGCCATGACTGACATAGTCTGCCTGGATCACCTCACACGGATGATTAGCTCTCTTTTGTTGACCGTTCTCAAGTCTCTCTTCTCTGCCTCTTTTCTCTGTATTTATGATCAGTCTGAATCCCTCTATACAAAGGTACTAACGCCCCTATATAAAGGTAATGACGCCCCTATACAAAGGTACTAACCCCCTATACAAACGTACTAATGCCCCTATACAAAATACTAGCGTCCCATACAAAAGTACCAACGTCCCCTATACAAGGACACCAATGCCCCTGTACAAATGTGTCTTAATTCGTATACATACCGTACCTTTGACTACTATGCAAAGGTAAATTATCGCTTACACGATTGTGTCACCGCCCCTTATACAAATATACAAAAGGAAGACAAGCTACCTTAATGGTACTTTAAGTTCCCTACGACAAGCCTCTCACACCTCTGCCTCAGCTCTTTTAACACTCACAAAACCTTTCAAACAAATCTCTCCAAATACACACAGGAATAAAACACTATTTTCCATGGTTCATAAAATCCTGAAAATTGTTAAATATTCATAGTAAAGAGTTTGACAAGTGCGTGTGTATGTGGAGAAAATGTCTCTAACAAAGGGGGGAGCAAAGGGGTCGTGACTCCTTCCCCCTTTAGTGTGTGTTTAGGGGGGGAGGATAAGGCTTGATCAGCCAGGCTATGGTGCATAGTACATTGATTGGACTATGTGAAGCTAGTAGACTCACTGATCAGGGTATCAACCAGGAGGCCTAGTCTGTGACTAGGCCACAGGGGCGATGACCCGCTGTAAGCACAATATATATCAGAACATATGAGCAGAGCGATCACTGCAGTAGACCTATTGTTACACCATCTTTTAAATATTACTGAAGTACTGACTGTACCTGGGTGGCGGTGCCTGGCAGTTCAACGCATCTGTAACACTGTTGCCAACCAAGGCTCTACTAAATCCTTCTTAGATCTAAATTTATCCAACTGGAATTCATTGCTGTGATTTCTGTCTGATAATTTTAGCTCCTTATTTATATCCCTTCTATTTACGCCTTGCATATAACCGTACACACCACTTATTCTTTACTTCTTGTAAAATAATATATACTCTCACTCACTGGTCACAGACCGGGCCGCTGGGGCGTTGACCCCCGAAACCCTCTTCAGGTATACTCCAGGTATACTCCAGGTATACTTCAGGTATACTCCAGGTATACTGCTGGTCGTTTTCTCATGGGTAATCAAGACGGTAGGAATATTTTACAAACGTCTACTTACATTCAGTATAAATTTATTTCTACTTGTTTTTTACTGCTTCTTAATTTTTATTCTTGTAGTGTTTCACTTACATTTTAGTAGGCCTGGCTTGAGACCAGGTCACGGGGGCGAGGCTCCTCGAAGCCACCAACAAATATAACCAAAGTGTTTCTTACGGTAAGTCTTAAGCATAAAATAAATCTCGTGTAGACTTTACAAGAAGTTACTAGTGTTTCCTGCTAATCCAGACCAATCTTGAATAAATATAAGAAGTTTTAATTAGTTTTTAGTAGGTACAGAAGTGAGTTACAGTCTCACACACTAACTGAGTTACTGTCTCACACACTAACTGAGTTACTGTCTCACACACTAACTGAGTTACAGTCTCACACACTAAATTACAGCCTGACACACACTGCTTGTACTCTCTGTGTACCCAAGATAAACCACAGACATTCCTCCGCTCTTCAAACTGGCTTTCTCACTCTCTTCAGCCTCTCTTTCTCCTACCCACATTCTTTCACTGTTCCATTTCTTCCCCAGTCCCACTCCTCCTTTCCTTCTCTACACTACTTTCCCCATCATCCTTCATCTGACTCTCATTTCCTCCATCTTCACTATACACAGTATATTATTCCACTTTATCACCCTAGTCATCTTCCTCCTCCTACTTACACGCTATATTCTCTTCCATTTCTCTCCGCCACACCCCACTTCCCCCACCATTCACGCCCACACGCCCCACCACCCACGCCCCCGCCTGCAGCCTCGGGGGGGGGGGGCGAGCAAAGAAGATAGGCTGGTGGTCCTCCGGCTTATTATAGCTGATCAATACACGCCTTTCCAGTGACCTTGAAGTTGCCCACAACCGCCCATCCTGCGACCCACTGCACATCCCAGGGTTCAACCACTGTCACAAAGAGCAGAATACCTTTAGGAAAACCTGGAAGGGACTTAATGACCTGATAAAGTCCTCAAATACCACAAGTTTAGCAACTCTCACACACCAGTTTAAAAAAGTGCAACAGTGAGTGTATTACAACATGTGTTCTGTGAAAACAACAGCACGACGATAATAGTGGGAGGGAGAAATAAGAGAAGGAACGATGGAGAGAGGAAGGAAATAAAAGAGAACAGGGACAAATGAGGAAGGAAGGAAATAATGGAGAAGACCAACAGAGGGAGGGAGGAAATAAAGGAGAGGTAGAGAAGCAGAGGGAGGAAATGAAAGGGAAAGGATTTAAAGAAAGCTAAATCGAAAGATAAAGTGAAAGAGGAAGAATTGAGGGTAGGAGGAAATGAAATAAAGGGAGAAAGGAAGACATGAAAGAGTGAAGGTGGAAGGTAGTAGGGATGAATGGAAGAATAAAGAGAGGGTTTAAAGATGGGAAAGGGGGAATGACGTAAGGAAGAAGAAGGGAAGGAGAGAATGCAGAAGATGAGTGTACATGAATATCAGTGATGAACACGAGATGGCGTTGATAAAAGAGAAAAGCAAGAGGAATTGTGAGAATTGTATGTAGAATACGAAAGATGGGGAGACAACTGTAGAAGAGGGAGACGTCTGTAGAAGGTGGGTGAGGTAGGGTTGGTGTGGGTATTGTACCAGAGGGACGTGTGTTATGTGGTGGTCACATCCGTGCTAGAGGCAAGGTCTTACCTAAGTCAGGGTCACATAAAGACTGTACCAGGTGAGGGCAGGTGACAGTAAGGTGGGTAGCAGTGAGGGGTGCCCCACAGTGTATGTGGGTAAAACGTGTCAGTGGGTGCCAATTCTGATGTCACGGACTGTGACCTGTCTGTATTACTCTCTTCAGGGATGTGTAGCAACAGCCTGGTTGACCAAGCAAGCACCAGACAAGCCTGGTCCATGGCCGGGCTGCTGGAAGACAGAAGCTCTAGAAACCCATCAAGGTATACATGTACAGAGAACCTTTACTGCACATATAAGTTCCATCAAACACCTTAACTACTGGGAAAGCTTGGAAGCACTTGACTTGTACTCACTGGAACGCAGACGAGAGACACATCATAATCTACACCCGGAAAATCCTAGAAGGACTGGTCCCTAATCTGCACATAAAAATCACTCCCTACGAAAGCAAAAGATTTGGCAGGCGATGCAACATACCCCCAGTGAAAAGTAGGGGGGCCATTAGTACACTAAGAGAAAACACAATAAGTGTCCGGGGCCCAAGACTGTTCAACAGCCTCCCAGCAGCCATAAGGGGAATTACCAATAGACCCTTGGCTGCCTTCAAGAGGGAGCTGGACAGATATCTAAAGTCAGTACCGGATCAGCCGGGCTGTGATTCGTACGTTGGACTACGAACGGCCAGCAGTAATAGCCTCGTTGATCAGGCCCTGATCCCCCAGGAGGCCTGGTCATGGACAGGGCCGCGGGGGCGTTGATCCCCGGAATACCCTCCAGGTAGATACCTGTTGCTCTTGTCCATGCATCAGTACAAAGTATCTGGGGTATGGTCGACTGTTGTTGGTGGCATCTTGAGGAAGGGGGTATACAATACCATACATACGGCGGAGCTATGAAATAAACTGAGGTAAGATAACAGTTTTTAGCCTGTAAATTAAATTGTGTAAACTAGCCACCGCCTTTGAATGGCGGATGCTGGTTTACTGTACACCATATGCCTATCCTGTTTACGTTAGGTGCTAGTTTACTGTGCACCATATGTCTATCCTGTTTACGTTAGCTGCTGGTTTACTGTACACCATATGCCTATCCTGTTTACGTTAGCTGCTAGTTTACTGTACACCATATGTCTATCCTGTTTACGTTAGGTGCTAGTTTACTGTACACCATATGTCTATCCTGTTTACGTTAGCTGCTAGTTTACTGTACACCATACGTCTATCCTGTTTACGTTAGCTGCTAGTTTACTGTACACCATACGTCTATCCTGTTTACGTTAGCTGCTAGTTTACTGTACACCATATGTCTATCCTGTTTACGTTAGCTGCTGGTTTAATGTGTACCACGAGAAAGTATTATGAGCTGTGATTTAAGCCATAGTAAATAAAAATATATAAACCCGGATACATTTGCGGTATTAAAAGATCAGTTATAAATAAGAAAAGCTAAGTTATCAGCTTAATGTTGGGAAACTTACTTTGATAACTAGACACACTATTGAGGTTCTTTTTATATGACTCAGTAATAGGGTCAAGCAGGTGACTACTGTGATCACTGTTTTAGAAAAACGTAAACAAACACTAGTACAGATTTATTAGAAAACGTTTCGGTTCTGGGACCTTGATCACTTCTAACATTCAAGAGATTAAAAAGACAGTATATATAGGAGGAGCGTATCTTTTTAACCTCTGTATATTAGAAGTGATGAAGGTCCCAGGACCGAAATGTTTTAAATGTCCTAGCGTTTGTTTACGTCTCTTTCTAAACTAGTTTATCGGTAAATATTACCTAGGTTTATATCAGGATGACCGCACTCACATTCAGTTTGTTCAGTTTGTGAACTACGCTAAAGTGAACGATGTAATTAAAACCAAGCCTGAGTCTTGCAACTACGGCAACTGTCACTGGCTTTACAAGAATATTCTGTCAGTGTACGTGTTTACACGCAACACCTGTCAATGTGTTTACACGCAACACCTGTCAATGTGTTTACACACATCTCTTTCCACAGAGACGTTATCACACAGATGTTATTACAGAGTAAGGGGAGGCAACTATCAGAGCAAGAAACTTGCACTCCTGACTGTGAATCAAACCGGATTACCTTTCCTTCCTCAGGCGTTGTACGACCCTTATGGGTTTAACGCTTCCCTGTGAATATAATAATAATAATATAAATCTAGAATCACTACCATGTTTTCCTCCCTCCTAAGGGTAAATTGTTATCCATATACAGTAATGTACAGCTGTACATCAGATTGACTGCAGTCTTCGGTAGTTGGTATTATTATTGTTGTTATTATTATTATTATTATTATTATTATTATTATTATTATTGCACAGGCATCGTCTCCGTATGGTTGGGTGGCTGGTGGGTGGAGAGGTGGAAGCTTGAACCATTGACGGAGGAGATGGGCCAGGTACCTTAGAACCAGCCAAGCGGAAAGCTTCGAGACTCCTCAACCACTAAGATGGGAAAATGTTGGAGAGAAAGAGGAAGGGAGGGGGGGGGGGTGATGGAAGCTGGGTAGGGAAGGGAGGGGGTGATGGAGGCTGGGTAGGGAAGGGGAGGACAGAGAAGTGAGGCATTTGTAGAGCCATGGGACCAAAAGGACATTCAATGCTCACTATATGAAAAATCACATTTCGAGTAACAGTCCAACACACACTTCAACCACAACATGTGAAAAATTACACAAGCAGCCTTTAAAATCAGAGATGATTTTTTTTATTTACCGAACTGTTTTAATTACAAATCACTAGAACCGTTTAGTTATTTAGCTTTTTAAATAAATACAGTATATATAAATCCAGATGTACTTCTGTAAACCCTTTTGGGGCCTAGTTTCTAGGCATTTTGTGTATCCCTACGCTCTTGCACTATCATCCACAGGATGGATATGTACACAATAAACTAGCCAGCAGCTTCTACAGGATGGATATGAGGTACACAATCTAGCCACTATCTTCCACGGGATGGATATGAGGTACACAATCTAGCCACTATCTTCCACAGGATGGATATGAGGTACACAATCTAGCCACTATCTTCCACGGGATGGATATGAGGTACACAATCTAGCCACTATCTTCCACGGGGTGGATATGATGTTTTTATCATCAAATTTACACTATGATAATCAACTTGCTTCTTTGATACATTAACCAGAGAACAAGCAAAACTATTTAAAGTCAATATTTCACATTTCACAATCCATATACAAAATTCGTCGCTTGTCACTACGTTAGGAAATTTAGACGAAATGAGAAATATCCTTATCATTTATGCTGAAATCGATGAACAAAACAATTGCTACTGGCCCAAGGCCGGGCTCCGGAAGTAGAAAAACTCTTTGAAACTCTTGAAAAGTATATCAAACAGCACTAACCATCATAACAACGACATTGGCTAATCACAGTTTCCAGCAAAATTGTCACTCGGATCTATACAGACATCCCGGTAAATATAAAATCCATGCTGAAACCTGCACACACTAAGCCTAGCGAAGACTCTTAGAATGTGCATCACAGCGACTCAACGCAAGATACAAAGACAGGAGCAGGATGCCTCGCAAGCCATGAGTGACTGTCCTATCCTCAATGTGACTGTCCTATCCTCAATGTGACTGTCCTATCCTCAATGTGACTGTCCTATCCTCAATGTGACTATCCTATCCTCAATGTGACTGTCCTAGTGACTGTCCTATCCTCAATATGCTTGTGTTACGTCCAACAGACAGTCACTGTTCCATAACACTGTACTTGTCTCAGAAAGTCAGAGTCACAAACCTGGTGTCAAGTGTACACAATGTTGGAGTCAAGTTTACTCAGCCTCTACGACAACCTCTGTCATCTACCTACATAAAGTGTCCACTTTATCCTCGTTATACCTCTTATGATGATGTTTAATTAGTGGGTGGTTTTTGTTTTAAAGCGGAGGCTTTCTAGTTACCGCTCTTTCCCCTCCCCCCTCCTTGTTTATTCCGTTGTATCCGCTCTCAATTATTTTATTTCGCCGTTCGTTTCATCACTTCCCACTCACCCTACTCCATCCCACACGAACTCCTCCTCTTCTCCCACTCCTCCCTCCCAATCCCTCTATAAATAACCTTCATTAAAGTATGCAAATGAGGGCGCTTAAAACTTAATGACGGGAACTAGAAGACACCCAGGCATTATATGCAAGAAAAGAGAGAACGAAAACCTGAACTCAAGGCACCACAAACATCAAGGGCACACAAGGACACCACAATGACAAAATTCAAGATGGAAAAAAATGCATAAACCATACTGAACAAAAAGGCACAGAGGTAGGCCTAATGGCCTCTTCATGCGTGCCTAGTCCTACTCACGCCCAACTATTCGCATTCATATATATCTGACTAGCTATAATAATGTTTGTAGAATTACCGACAATATGTTAAGTAAAAGGACATTATATATATATATATATATATATATATATATATATATATATATATATATATATATATATATATATATATATATATAATATATATTAATAGTCATTTCTAAAATTTTCTCATACGTTTAAAAATATTTTTTTTCAGTTAATGTAAGAAATTATAATTTTGTAGCAAAAGAACCTTAGAAAACTTACCTAACCTTATTATAACAAGCGCAATTTTATTTAGCCTAATCCAACTAAATATATTTTAGATAAGCTTACAATAATTTAATAATCAAACACAATGAAATATTTTTTTTTCGTTAAGTTCAAAATTATTTTTGCGAAATTATTGAATAGGTAAAACTTGCGATTTTGGCTTAAATAGCAACGCTCTTTTTGCCGAATAGGGCAAGCGAAAATATGAGTATGCAGTAATTTCGCAAAAATTCATTCTGAACCTAACGAAAAAAAATATATTTCACTGTGTTTGTTTATTATTAAATTATTATAAACTTATATAAAATATATTTAGTTGGATTAGGCTAAATTAAATTGCGCTTGTTATAATAAGTTTAGGTAAGTTTCCTAAGGTTCTTTTGGTGGTACAAAATCATTAATTTTTATATTATCATAAATGAAAAAATTGTATCTTTAAATGTATAAGAGAAATTTCTTAGAAAGGACTTAATTTTAAATGAGTTCTTGCTAATTGACCAGTTTTACATATTCGGCACGACATATTATATATATATATATATATATATATATATATATATATATATATATATATATATATATATATATATTTTTAAATGCATGTATATATATTCCTCAAAGAGCTGGGTGAAAAACTCATCATAGAAACCAAGGATCACAGGACGGCCTGCTTCCTCTTTCAGAGACTCAGTGTTGCGATCCAGAGGGGAAATGCCTGCAGCATTCTGGGCACGCGGCCCACTGCTGGGGAGCTGGACGAAAGTATTCGAGATGTAGCTCTGAGATGTTATCTATGTTGTTCTACTCCCTATTGTATTTTTGTCAATGTATTTTGTCTTTAAATAAAGTATACATATAATATAGAATATAGGGGGTGGTAGAAGACAATATTCAAACAGCTTCAGGGAGAGCCTTGAGTTTTCCCTGAAGCAAGTTTATTCTTTTCTCTGAGGATGAGGATCCCCAGCACAGTTCCATATATATATATATATGCAAGAAAACCACTATGAAAAAATAGAAGAATTCCAAGCGCTTTCGTGACTACTCACATTATCAAGGAACTATAACAGGAAACATGACAAGAAGGGCTTATATAAGGGGCGAGACTACACCTCACAGTCACATCACACTAACAAAGACTACACCTCACAGTAGCTTGGAATTCTTCTATTTTTTCATAGTGGTTTTCTTGCATATTTTGAAATCACCTGTTTACTGTGATCTTTTTGCATATATATATATATATATATATATATATATATATATATATATATATATATATATATATATATATATATATATATATATATATGCTGCTCGTGGACTAGTACACCAAACAGGGATGAAAATGAAATTAGCTTAGAATCTCCCACACAACACCGTATGTCCTCGGATGGCGGTAAAACAGCTAGCTCTGCTGGCTGCGCCATTCTTGTAGGATTGGGTGGTCATGTGGTTTAAGGCGTCCTGTAGTTTTGGCTCACCATGAGGCGGGCCAGTACAACATGGGTTCGAGTCATTGTCTAGTGCAGTGTTGTTATTGATCAATACCACTCGTTCGTGGTTACAATACAATAATATATATACGTTTATATATATATATATATATATATATATATATATATATATATATATATATATATATATATATATATATATATATATAACAGCCCAGCGACAGCAAAAACGTAAAAGCGTATTTAATACCAGATTAAATTATACTAATAAAATTTAATCATACAAAAAGAGATATGGAAAACAAGAACAAAACACAAAACAAGTTAACAGAATCTAAGAACAGAGAAAATCAAAGATTCAGAGTCATAACAAGGTCAAAATATGTTAATACTGTACAGTGGGAAGGTGCATAGTTTGAAATAACACGTAGCTTTCTACACACCAAGAAATGTGTGGATATCCTATGACTGTGGCATTGTATGTTAGTGATGAGTCTACCGTCCAGCAATGTGTAAGACACTACTAGAGCAAAGACAGTCAGGAATTATAATGTGTAAGACACTACTAGAGCAAAGACAGTCAGAATTAGAATGTGTAAGACACTACTAGAGAAAAGACAGAACTAGGATATAGAGTAAGACACTACTAGAGGAAATATAGCTAGGATATAGAATGAGTAAGACACTACTTGAGGAAATATAGCTAGGATACAGAATGAGTAAGACACTACTAGAGCAAAGACAGAACTAGGATATAGAGTAAGACACTACTAGAGGAAATATAGCTAGGATATAGAATGAGTAAGACACTACTAGAGGAAATATAGCTAGGATATAGAATGAGTAAGACACTACTAGAGCAAAGACAGCTATGATATAGAATATTTGAAACACTAGTAGAGGACTGACAGCTTCTATAATATAGAATGTTCAAGACTCTGGCCATGATGACTAGCTCTTTTTAAAAGTGAAATACCTATCATGTTTATCAATTTTTTATTGCGAATCTAACTCAAAACTTGTTTATAGCGGTCCACTTTTCTGATTGTTTTTTATAGATCTGAAAACAAAATTCTTAAATAATCGATACAAGCTTCCATAATTTATTGTAAGTGTTTTTACTTGAGCTTATTACAAGCGGGGTTAAAGAAAACTTGAAGCAAGTTATGAATCAATAAAACTTTGCAAGTTGTGAAGTATTTGTTTTATTCAAAAGTTTAGTTATTTGATATTTAAAACACTGAAATACGATTTATTTAATTATTCCAATATTTCTAAGGAGAGATACTGCTTGTACTAAAATTCTGAGAACACGCCTTAATTAATCACAGCAAATTCTAATTAATTCATTTAAAGTTCCATATCTTTCTTGTCAACAAATTAGTCTGGGTCGGACCATGCTAATGAGGTCATTTCTCAAAACTTATAAGTTGTTCAACTTTAAAATTAAATTTATTTTGAGCTTGAGATGTGATGGAACCAGGTGATGGGATGTTAGGTGCGGAGGTGAGGGTAGGGGGTAAGAAACAGATTTACAGAGCTAGGTGTTAGGGGAAGTGAGGAATATGTGCAACGAAGGGGGTCGTGCACAGGAAGGTTTATTTATAATTATTTGAAATATTACCAACAATACGCATGGTAAATGGTCACAAGAACAACTAGTGGGACATTTATTATGGAGAGTGAAACGTAGCCGTAATAAATGTCTCGTTAGTTCTTGTCTTCATTTACCTAACAAAAGGAGGCACGTTGGCAGACTGGGGAGGGGAATACCTAGGAGTGTAATAAGAACATTAACAGATAACTCAATTATAAAGTATCACTTTTCGATAATCAGAAAGTGCGTCTGTCTCGCACTCACCAGATGGATGATCAAGCCCCAACACCACGTCTTGCACGGAATGATCCACATGGGTTTAGCGCTTAACATGAATTAAACAAACTTTTCAAATATGAACAGACTCCAGGTAAGTAGTGCTAATGGTACTGCTCACTGCCCAGTTCAGACCAACTACGAGGCTACATGGACTAGGAAAACAATATCTGCTTTCTCAAGTGTTCACTAACGAAAGTTCTGTCAACAAATCTTCGTGTTGCTGCCAACATTTCAGGATAAGAGGAAGCACAAAGGGACCTGTCTAGAAGAGGGAATTTATAAAGGTTTTACAAACTAGGAGGTTAGAGGCATTCTCTATCACCAGCTCATATACACAACTCAAGCGATGAAAATATAAAATTAATGGAGTTTAAAATCTATTGACTACACGAGCGCAAAGCCTTAAGAAAAGGCTGCATGTAACCTGTCCACCATCAATCAAGAATATTTTAATACCTAAAATAGGGAATAAGCTCTCAGCACGTATACACTGAGAGACATACACATCATGGTGTATATATAGCCGTGAAAGATACAATTCTCCAGATGGTAGTAAAAAAAAAAGTTAGTTATTTGAAGTCAATATGGAAAAATTGATATTCACGACATACCACCCTGTTTCCACACAAAATCTCCTGTAAGTAATAGTACAACTGGTCAGTGGTATTAGTTCATTACATGATTGGAAAAAAAATACTAGAACGGAAGACATGTGCCCAGTACCATTGCTGGACATGACGTCACAATGATACTGACTACCAGTCTGTTAATTGTGCTTGCAATAGTGTGTATTTTCACGTTAAGAAATGACCAAGATGATTCATTATTATAGTTAAGGTTGTTAGGACAGTATTTTACAACTCATGTGTAAGATGAGCGACACATACCTGGCGTGGTCAGCATCCAGCAGCTCCTGTACCTCCTGCGGCAGGTGTGGAGGAAGGTGACCCTCCTCCTCCTCATGGCAAGAGCAGTAGCACATCTCGTCCTCCAACACACTCTCCCTACACACACTTTCTCCCGCTACTGAGACACTCTCCCTGGAGCTGC
The DNA here is from genome assembly GCA_009830355.1 of Cherax destructor. Classification (NCBI taxonomy): domain Eukaryota; kingdom Metazoa; phylum Arthropoda; class Malacostraca; order Decapoda; family Parastacidae; genus Cherax; species Cherax destructor. Next base: position 105,923 of record WNWK01001049.1, on the reverse strand, counting down.
TTCCTCTCACAGACAAACCACATTCCTCAGAACCCACTTCTCCCGGAGAGGTCTCCAAGATATTACTGATACATTCCAAAGTGGTTTCGGTAGCGGATTGCAGCTGTGTTTTCGTGTCCCCTGCAGTGGTATTTGTGCCACTGGTAATCTGAGTATTGGAGTCATCCGCTTGACTATTATCTATTATTTGTTGATCATCTGTTGCCCTATATCTGCACTTACATGTACACAAAATGTTTTTTTTGATCCACTGTTCATCCACTTTGATGCCAGCAAGTTCACCATCTTCTTCACTCAGGTCCGTCTCGTCATCCATCCCCTGATTTTCATGCACCTGCTGACTGCCTCCCAGATGAGTCTCCCCACCAGTGGAAGACATCATGCCTGGGCGTGGAGGGAGGAAACTCTTCTGGGTGCCAGTCCAGAGAGCGTCGTCAGGTTCTGCCTGGGGAGTGAGAGGGTAACACCCGTGTTCTCGCAGCCACGAGGTAGCCCGATGGACGTGATCTTCCACCCAGATGGGGTTGGTCTCCACTAGAGGCGGAGGGATGCTGTAGTAACCGCTGTCGGAGTCCAGTTGGTGTTCTGTAGCATCCAAGGACGAGGTGCTGCTGCTTAGTGACTCTGCTCTCGTGTACTGCTCCAGTTTAGTCTGTGTGGCGCTGTACACCTCATATAAGAGGCTCTTTCCCTTGCTCATAAAGTGGGCCAGTTTTCTCCTAACACTGCGTCTCCTAGTTAGGTCTTCAGACACAGGCTCGTCCTGGTGGGCCTCCGTCAGGTGCAAAAGGGCGTGGGCAGCGGCATCATCTACAATGTCAGCCACAGCTGCTGGCCCAGCTGATGAGGATTGCAAGGTGGGGATTGTGGTGGTGGGGGTTGGAGTAGGGGTGGTGGGGTCGGAGAGTGAGTCAGTCTCGGTGTCACTGCTCGCTGCATTCTCACTCACACACTCACTCTTGGACGTGTTCTTGATGACGAGTGTGCTGTTGTTGTAGCTCACTAAGCGAGTCTGCACGCTGATCTTGTAGAACTCACGCTCTTCCTCACCCATATCTGCCTCACATACATCCTTATCGTCGTCCACGACTGCCTCTCCTCTATCCTGTACTCTGCCATCACTCACTCTCTCCCTCACCTTCTGTATGATTTCTGAGGTCGAGGGTACAGTGACGGTAGCCCTTTCATCTCTAGTCTTGGGAGTGATACAAGTGTTACTTGGCTGAGTAGACCCTTCATGGCGAGCACCTCTCCGCGGTGAAATGATCTCTTCTCTGGAGGATTGTTTCGTAGCTCCATCTTTCCCAGAACATTTGTGTGACGTTTGAGGATGCAAATTATGCTTTCTCTTGTTATAAGAATTATTCGTGTCGTACTTTTTATCAGCATGTGACGCAAGATGCTCAGATGACCTGTAGGTATTGCTCTCTGTACCATGACCATCCACCTTAGCCTGAGAAAGTAAAGAGCCCTGTTTAAGGGATTTAGATTGGCTCTGCTGTGGTGAGACTCTTGGATGACAAGTGTCTCCACCAACACACTCCCCTGGTATGTATAAGGCATCAGAACCTGACGATGACTTCGTAAGAGGCGGCATCGTTGCTAGTCTCTCATGAATACTGACAGGAGGGTCGTCGCGGTCCTTATCCACAGTCTCTGGGATGTTGTCTTGCTCTTGTTTCTCTGTGGAAGAGTCTTCGTCTTCCCCGTAGTCGTCACCCCTCTGGCCTCCATCCATACTGGAGCTGCAGACGTTGATCTCTCTCCTACAGGTCTCGTCCTCCGTCAGCGGGATCCTGTCCCCCTCCCGTCTGTGAGTGGGTTTTATGGAGACGTTGCTGACACTTGGTTTACGACCGCTCTGATGCTTATCACGGCCTCTATTCTTCTCTTGGAGGTTCCTGCTGCCCTTCACAATACTCGAGCTTTTGTTCGAATCTACCTTGGAGAGGCGCTCGAAGACATCTGGCCGTCTTGTGTTCTCAGAGGCATGCTGGCTGCTTCTTTTATCGTTCTTATTTCCTGCATTCATAGACCTCGTCGGACTAGACTCTCGCTTTCTGATACTCTTGGCAGGGCTACGATCTCTCTTACTTTTGACGGTGTTGAGCTCCAGTTCTCGGCCCATCTTATCCTCTAAGATGTCTCTGACGCCGTTAGTCGACTTCATCGCCGAGCTGGACGTTTGTCTCTGAAACGACTTAAAAGAGCTATCTATGTTCCTCTTCTTCCAGTGCCGAGTCTTGCCCAGCTGGTCTTGGACGGGTGTTGCTTCTCCCTGCAGCCCCTTCTCCAGTTCCGTTAAGGACCTGGACGTAGGGACCCCCGGCACACCCCTAGCTGTCTTTGCTGCCGGGATGTCTGAAGCCAGACGTTTAAGGAGCTCGTGGTTACGTCGTTCATGATCCATCTTGGCGTAGCGGTGTTGTGGAGCCGCCAGTGACCCTGTGACTCGCCGACTCCCCATTGCCAGCGTCAACAAACAAGATCTCCCTCTCAAGAAAGTTCTCCTTCCAACTCCCGCATCAACACAACACGCACGATAAAGACATCAAGTTTCTGTCTACTTCGATCTCGCATTACCGAAGCTACTCACTTGCTTTCAGTGTTTATTAGTCACAATCACACTATGTATATAATTTTAGCCTGTAAAACAAATCATTCCTTTAGTAAATATAGAACCATACATATTAATTATCCACAACGGCATTATTGTAAAACTTACGAGTTACCAGGTATATGGTCGATAGTGGTGAATGGAGGAAACGGAGTTTGTTATTAAGCAAACTTGGATACACCCGCAATGTGCACTATATTCAATATGCCTCACAATGTGGGAACAAGAGCAGTTGTCTCCGTCATATTCCATCGTCACAGAGAGGTGGCGAGCAGTGTTCTCTTGGTAACCTAACCTTCCCGAAGTTGTTTCAGAGGAACATAATGGTAAGCGCCAGCGAGAATGCTTTTCTCTCGAAGGCTAGAGGGATGGTAAAGCAGCAAGAGGGCTGGAAGGACAGCTTCTCAGAGGAAAATCAGAACCTACAAAAAGCAGTCAATGAAAGCAATAGCTTGGGTAGTTTTAAAAATAGGTTGGACAAACGTGTGGGTCAAAACACCTATTGCGGTGGTGCTCCTCTATTCTGATTTAAGAACATGAGTACGGCAAACACGAGGGAAGGAGGGAGTGAAGGGTCAGTGTTGGGCAGAAAAGGGTTATCATTGCCACTACCCGGTCTCAGACCATCCCCCAGGCTGAAGAGGAAATATTACAAGCTTAAGAAAATTAAGCACATAGGAAAGTAAAAGCATGTAAGTAGAAGTTCGTAGGATTTACCTGTTATCTTAGTTCAAACGATATATGGTGAAAATTCTGGAGTTCTCTGAGTTTCCTCTGCCGGCGTGCATATCCTCCTAGTGGTTGTAGCTCCTGGAACACATCACTCACGTCACTCACACCAGCGTCATTCACAGCACGCTGATGTGAGTGACGTATGTGACGGGTGCCATGAAAGCGATGATGTGGCCATGGGATTAGTAGCCAGGACATCGGGAAAGTAGTAGTTATGACATATGAAAAGCACTTCCACTGTGTAAGTCATTCAACGCCATTAACAATAAAATGATACACAGAACACCTGCGCTCTCTCGCTTGGGATAGTGTTCAGTGCTGACACCTACAGTTACAGAGATCATTTACGGCCTGAATAGAGCCAATAAAACATTTAAACTATTGAAAATGCCTCGAACTCCTGAATATGTATTCTCTTTAGCAGATACATATTATCATGTATCTCTCTGGAGAGAGATTCATGATAATATACATGCATAAGGTACTTGAGGGCGTCGCTTCACATCTGCACACAGCCATAATATACTGGAGTGAAAGATATGGGAGTAAATATAAAATAAACCCAGTGAAAATCCCTTATCTGAACTACACGCTGACTGTAGATAAATGGTTCAGAGAACCGACAAGTTCATAAATTAGATACATGTGCAACACTTGGGTATCTTTATTGAGAAAACGTTTTGTCACACAGTGGCTTCATCAGTCCTATACAAAGAAGAATAGTGAAGATCAGGAGTGTTTGAGGTAATCAGTCCCTCAGCCGCCTGGAGTCTTATGTGATCAGTCCATCAATCTTTCCACGCTGAATGTAGCGAGGAGGCATTAGGAAAGGCCAAAGACAATCAAAGGCAGTCAAGAAGATTAGTGTGTCTGATATCACTGGAGACTTCCAAAGTTAGGCTCATGCAGCGGCCCTCCACAGCAGGAACAGTAGCAGCTGTGTGGGCCGGGACTGAGCTTGGTAAAGATGTTTGGAAATTAACAGAACACTGAGATTAAAAGCTCACTCACCGCTCTTTGTAATAAAAATATTCCGTACTCGTTAGCACATACCCCCCCCCACAACTCAAATTAAAACTAACCTAGCAAATTAACTACTACTAACACAGCAGAACAAGTGACATTATTAAAACTGTTATATTACAAGTGACCCCTGCAATCTCCCCGAGGCTTCTACATGTAGGCTGGTAATGATTAAAAACTCAGGCTAAAATGAAGAGACTTAAACCGTAAGCAGACTATTAACAGTCACAAGTATGTATCCAGTATCACGGTTACTGTCGTTACCTACTTTACCTAACACTTCGGTATGTTTCTTACGACAGAGGAACACCAAACACTTCAGTAAGAGGAATTACAGTAATTCTCCTCACAGAGGTGTTTGCTGTTCCTGTGTCGGAAGTAAACATAGTGAAGTGTTGCACATAGTGTTTACCCATGAACTTAGTCGGTATTATATAATTATTATAACGAACCTTACTTTATCTTCCCTTTCCTTCCTACCTGCCCGCCCTTCCTCATCTAAATTCAACAGGCAGCAGCGACCAACAACAACCTTGGGGCAAGGCAGAGATAATCCCGTGACCAATGGAGGAAGATTGTTGCTATTACAGAGACAGATATTGCTCCCCCTCAGCGGGTGGAGGCTGGCCACTCACTGGCTAAATACCAACAACAGCAGGGGTAGAGCTCACCACACCCTCCAACAACAGCATGGGGGAAGCTCACCACACCCTCCAACAACAGCATGGAGGAAGCTCACCACACCCTCCAACAACAACAGCAGGGAGGTACTCACCACACCAACAGGGAGGGACTCACACTGTGTTGGGTACCAAGATCACAACACCAGTGTTGCACCCTGATAAGATAACAGTGTGGGTAAGATATGGTATAAAATATCGACATATGAAGCATATGCAATATCAGAATATTTTATGGATGAAATGTTTTGCCACGAATGTTTTCTTCGGTTCTGAAAAAAATAATTTGTGGAGAAACGTTTCCGCATTAAAATATCCTAGCACAGCGCTGCGTCTTATTTCACAGCGTCGACGGTACTGCTGTTCATAACAGAATCACTCGACTAAATTGTTGCTCAAACGACAATATATTGACACTGAACTACACACTTGAAAATACTGAAAAATACAGCCGACCGTACACAGAGGAAGGTCGCCTGCTGAGAGTCATGATACAGTTAAGATTACATGATTTCCGGTACAGCTATGGAGAGTATGTGATTCCTAGTACAGTGTTGGAAGGTACATAACTCACGGTACAGCGAGTGGTGCTTACTGATATGGCTACTGAGGCGATGGTACATGGGAACTGACCTCTTAACTCCGAGACCCTCGAGACACTACACATCCTGTCTGTCAGGTCCGCCACACACAAACAATCACCTTATCACCTGTACTTATAATCCCCACTCCTCTCCCTCACCACCACCAACCTTGCTATCACCACTATCATCGTCACTATCACTACCATCATCGTCACTATCACTACCATCATCGTCACTATCACTACCATCATCGTCACTATCACTACCATCATCGTCACTATCATCAGCATCTTCACTGGAGGAAGCTAGAGAAGTAAATAAAGTTAAGCTACAAGCTATTTTCAGTCACCTAATGTTTAGTCTTGCAAGGTGTATGGTCAGTCAGTGATGCCACACTTTTCCCTTACTCTCTTCACATAAATCATCAATCTACTTTTTCTAATGTCTCTCCCTCTCACATAGTTATCAGTCTCTTTCCTTCAGTCTCTCCCTCTCACAGTCATCAATCTACCTTTCCTTCCGTCTTTCTCATTAAATTAATATCCAGATGCGTTCCTGTTAACCATTTTTAGGGCCTCGTTCCTAAACCTTTCGTGTATCCATATACTCTAGCGCTCCATCCGAAGGATAGGCATGGAGTGCACAATATACTAGCCGCTTCGGCAGAAGAATCTAAATATCATCCCTCTCACCTAGTTGTCACCCTCCCTATTCTTCCGTCTGCCATCTGTCCGTCAATCTACACTTCTATCCATGGCAGCCTCAGTCTGTCCCTGAGACTTCGTGATGTGTCTCCCCTTTCCTCCCACTCTCCCTCACTCGGTGTCCCACAGTAATACTGGTGTCACCCCTACCTTCCCTCCAGCATGTGTATTATACAACTCGACTTTGTATAGAAAATGTCGATTTCATACAAACGATTTTAACCAAAATTCTCAACACGCATTGTAAAGATTTGGTTAAATATCATCTACACGCAAAATTCAACCAATTTTAACACATCGTAACGCCAATAAATATTATGCGATACAAACTTTTGAATTGCGAACCCCTAACATAACACACACCGACTGAGCGTACATTAACAATGTTAGATAACTATTTTTTGCTATTCCCGTGTCACTGGCAACACTGAACGCTCTAGGACACTGATATATTGACGTTGATTACGAGAACCAGCTGTGAACCGCTGCTGCTTCCTTCCAATGTACATCCACCCACAACTTTGTTCAGGCAACACACATAACACGGTGTACATCCACACATAACACGGTGTACATCCACACAATGTTCAGGCACACACATAACACGGTGTACATCCACACAATGTTCAGGCAACACACATAACACGGTGTACATCCACACATTGTTCAGGCAACACACACAACACGGTGTACATCCACACAATGTTCAGGCAACACACATACACGGTATACATCCACACAATGTTCAGGCAACACACATAACACGGTGTACATCCACACATTGTTCAGGCAACACACATAACACGGTGTACATCCACACAATGTTCAGGCAACACACATAACACGGTGTACATCCACACAATGTTCAGGCAACACACATAACACGGTGTACATCCACACATTGTTCAGGCAACACACATACACGGTATACATCCACACATTGTTCAGGCAACATATACACGGTGTACATCCACACATTGTTTAGGCAACACACACACACACACACATACGCACACATACACACACACACATAAACACACACACACACACACACACACACTTATACAACGAAGGCCAACACGGTTTCAGGGACGGGAAATCCTGTGTCACAAACCTACTGGAGTTCTATGACAGGGTGACAACAGTAAGACAAGAGAGAGAGGGGTGGGTAGATTGCATATTCTTGGACTGTAAGAAGGCGTTCGACACAGTCCCACACAAGAGATTAGTGCAGAAGCTGGAGGACCAGGCAGGGATAACAGGGAAGACACTACAATGGATCAGGGAATACCTGTCAGGAAGACAGCAGCGAGTCATGGTTCGTGGCGAGGTGTCAGAGTGGGCGCCGGTGACGAGTGGGGTGCCACAGGGGTCAATCCTAGGACCGGTGCTGTTTCTGGTGTTTGTGAACGACATGACGGAAGGAATAGACTCCGAAGTGTCCCTGTTTGCAGATGATGTGAAGTTGATGAGAAGAATTCAATCGGAAGAGGACCAGGCAGAACTACAAAGGGATCTGGATAGGCTGCAAGCCTGGTCCAGCAATTGGCTCCTGGAGTTCAACCCAACCAAGTGCAAAGTCATGAAGATTGGGGAAGGGCAAAGAAGACCGCAGACGGAGTACAGTCTAGGGGGCCAGAGACTACAAACTTCAATCAAGGAAAAAGATCTTGGGGTGAGTATAACACCAGGCACATCTCCTGAGGCGCACATCAACCAAATAACTGCTGCAGCATACGGGCGCCTAGCAAACCTAAGAACAGCATTCCGACATCTTAATAAAGAATCGTTCAGGACCCTGTACACTGTGTACGTTAGGCCCATACTGGAGTATGCAGCACCAGTTTGGAACCCACATTTATCCAAGCACGTAAAGAAACTAGAGAAAGTGCAAAGGTTTGCAACAAGACTAGTCCCGGAGCTAAGGGGTATGTCCTACGAGGAGAGGTTAAGGAAATCGACCTGACGACACTGGAGGACAGGAGAGATAGGGGGGACATGATAACGACATATAAGATACTGAGATGAATTGACAAGGTTGATAGAGACAGAATGTTCCAAAGATGGGACACAGCAACAAGGGGACACAGTTGGAAGTTGAAGACTCAGATGAATCACAGGGATGTTAGGAAGTATTTCTTCAGTCACAGAGTAGTCGGGAAGTGGAATAGCTTGGGAAGCGATGTAGTGGAGGCAGGTTCCATACACAGCTTTAAGAAGAGGTATGATAAAGCTCATGGCGCAGGGAGAGTGACCCAGTAGCGGCCAGTGAAGAGGCGGGGCCAGGAGCTATGTCTCGACCCCTGCAACCACAACTAGGTGAGTACACACACACACACACACGCTACACTACACAATAACGTCTCTCGTTGATACACTGTTTACATCATATACTGATTATCAAGCTTAAGCAGTTTTACATTATAATTATAAATTATTATTATTATTGTTATTGTCTTTGTCATTACTCTCTCTACAGACCTTCTGCTATCATCACCTCTACACCACCTGTGATCACCATCTCTACACCACCTGGGATCACCATCTCTACACCACCTGTGATCACCATCTCTACACCACCTGTGATCACCATCTCTACACCACCTGGGATCACCATCTCTACACCACCTGGGATCACCATCTCTACACCACCTGTGATCACCATCTCTACACCACCTGTGATCACCATCTCTACACCACCTGTGATCACCATCTCTACACCACCTGTGATCACCATCTCTACACCACCTGTGATCACCATCTCTACACCACCTGTGATCACCATCTCTACACCACCCGTCACTACCCATAACCACTCACTTCCGGTGACGTCACGCCGTAACACCTATAAACTGAGAGGAAGGTGATCTGGCAGACAACGCTAAGCCACTACGACTACAAAGCCGCAAATCTCCTTTTAAAACAACCCAATTTTTATTTTAACGCGCCGGTAGATTTAGGATAGTGAAGGTGATGTTCTCACTGGAGATTTTCAGGAAACTCTGGTTAATTAAGGTGTTTGAGGTGCCGCAACCTGTGGTTTTCCTCACGTCTGCTTCGTAAACCTGGTTTTTGCGACTGTTTCTTCCAGAGAAAATTATGGTCTTTTGGTATTATTTCCGCCAACGTGAAGTATATACCCCAGAAAATTAACTCATAAGCTCTAGAAATGCAAAAATGGTTGGGAAAGCTTTTCAGAAATGCTAGGGATCCATCATGTGGCCAGAATAAATAAATACAAAAATATACGCTGATTGAAAAGCTCAGAAACTTGCAGTGTTTTTCAAAAGTCGGCGACTATGGCGCCTCCAGCACTCCTGTGATGCGAAGCGGCGGGACCAGGAGCTGTAAATCGACTCCTGCAACCATATATAGGTGAGTACACATACAGTAACTTTTCTCTAAGCTATTAAGATAGCGTAGAAAAAGATAAAAAAAGTATAAAACATATTCCAACAAAAAAGTCAACATTAACATGTGTGAGCGGCACCTACTATACATCGCCACCTAGGACAAAATAAGAAATGCAATAAATTTTAATAAAGTATAACCACGAAACTGACAAAAGAGGGTCGGCTTGAGCAAGAGAAGTGCCTTAACAGGAGATGGAATCCTACTGTAAGAGGCGCTGAATGCCTTATAGAGCGACCCTGCTGGAGTTACCTCAGTGGCAAGGAAAAACATCACCGCCCACCACCAGCTTCTACAATTCTAACACTTTAGAATCTAGACTGACATATTGTCTGTGTTGAGAGAACACCAGCTAACATAAGCAGTATCCCTGGTCTGGGACCGGGCCACGGGGGCGGCGGTGACTTATGGAGCTACTTCAGGTAACCTTCCATCCCTCTCCTAACTCAAACCCTTCCACCTTCATGGAACATTTTGTCCATTTCACTCTGGAGGAAAAAGACGACTCTTTACCCCTTCTTGACATCTGTTTCATTAAAGAAGATAACCCACACAGGGCGTAGCGGAAGCCCTCCTATAAGGATGATCTAATTTATTTTTTTCCCATCACGGCGTCAAGACCTGGCGTAGCGTCGCCATAGGTTTCTTCCTCACGATTTGTGGTGACGAATTCCTGACAAGTGAGCAGAAGTACCTCCAAGAGGACGCTTTTTTCGTTCTCAAGTTTCCTGTATACATAATCCATGCCTACAAGAAGGTCTTACTAATGTTCACAACTCCTGGCATCTACCGTCACCTCTTAACAGGAAAGGTATCTGCACCTATTAGTAATAATGACATGGATGTCATTATTACTAAAGCAATAATAAAAAAACACATCGGCCCTCATAGACCCAAAAGCACTACACTGCTACAGGTGTCTGCAGTATTCCGTGTTGGGGATGCTTCAAGGTTTACGTTCTCGCCATCAAGGCGGACTCGCCTTCAAGAACACAATACACGTGCAGGATGGATGATGCCAACATCGCGTGGGTCGTCCACTAGGTGTAGCGCTCCCACGTTCTAGGTCTGATGCCATACTCCTTCCTTCAGAGGATGTGACCTGACTAGGTGGGCCATTGGTCTAAGCTGGGTGGTGACATGGACCTGCCTTGCATGGGCCAGTAGGCCTGCTGCAGTGTTCCTTCTTTCTTATGTTATGAACTAAGGAGCAGCGCCGCGGCCCCTGTTTCACAAGGACATAACCAAACGCAGGATCCTGCAGGTGTCCACTATTTATCTCAGTGACACTACTAATGGGAGCAATAAAATGTACATGCTGGCTATAACCATCGCTCATATAATCTACGATTCTTATATGAAAAATGTTACCTATGAGGCCTGGTCACAGACCGGGCCGCGGGGGCGTTGACCCCCGGAACTCTCTCAAGGTAAACTCCAGGTATCCCTGGCCCCCTCAACTCTTACTTCACTGCCGGATCTTTCCTTTTACCCCACTTTTGACCTCTTTCCAGCTTAGTCTTAGAGTGCTCGCTCGCCTTAAAACGCTGTGTATCTGTGGATTTTTTGTATACGTGATAAAGTCCAGTCCTGGACGAAACGTTGTAAGTAATAAATGTTTCCCTGCAACACTTTCTCCATCTTATCAATCATTTACAATAAAAAAGGCACTTTAATATGGTCATTTACAAATCAAAGTCATTTAACTTCATAATCATTTAACACAAAGGCATTTAACTAGCATAATGAAATCATACAAAATAACACATACTTTGAAGTATAAGAGGATATACCCAAGGCGGCTAACACATTATGTAGCACACTGAGCTTTCAACAGGACCTTTTAACAGAGTATTTTTGAGGATCACGTTCAGTTATAAGAGGAAGAGAGTTACAACTCCAAAGAGGATATCCTTCACGTTGTCACTTAACACGCACTATCCCACCGGGAGTCAACATTACAAGGACATGTCCAGGATCCCACACACACGACTTATCCTTCCCATCAACATCAGTTAAGGACTCTCACACAGGGTCCTACATACAATCTCATCCTTCCCATCAACCTCAATAAAGGACTTACACAGGGTCCTACACACTCATCCTTCCCATCAACCCCAGTAAAGGATTCCAAATACAGGGTCCTACACGCAGCTTTTGTCCATACTGTGTTACTAATATAGAAAGGTAGCAACACACACTGGTAATGTTCCCAAATTTTACGAAGAACATAATAAAGAAGCAGCAGGAGGCCTACTGACCCATGCTAGGCAAGTCTTACATTATACACTCAACCAGTCCCACACACATATACCTGTCCAGCCTATTTTCAAAACTACCCACAACACCTCCCCTCCCTCCCTCCCTCCCTCTTCACAAAACATAATTCTCTTCTACTACAACCATCCTTAACTTAACCACGGACGTTATTCTATCACACTGCACCTATCACCTTTCCCAACATACTCTCCTCCCCTACCCATACACCCTGCTACACGAACTATGCTCCCTCCTTCCCTCAACACCCCATCCCATTACCATCCTCTCCCCTCAAGCTTCCCCAGTGCTCCTTCCTGGCCGCCCACATCAACCCGCACGCCGCCCACGTCCACCCACACGCCGCCCACGCCCATCCCAGAAGGTCACGACTTTTATCCCATGTGTGGCAGCTTGGAGGGTGGGTGGACAAGGTGCAGGGCGTGAGGGAGGATAAATGTGACGGAGGGAGGGAGAAGATACGATAAAAAGAAGACATTTTTAATTAATATTAGCAAGATCAGCGTGAGCGGATACTTTCTAACCGACACTTCCAGTAAGTCTCGAATTTCCCACACATTTGTATTTCAATTTTCCTCATCACTAAGACCTGGGTGAGAGGGTTATCGTTCGAGTTTGACCTGTGACCTGACTCGTACACCTCAGCAATAATGATGACCTGTGACCTGACTCGTACACCTCAGCAATAATGATGACCTGTGACCTGACTCGTACACCTCAGCAATAATGGTGACCTGTGACCTGACTCATATACTTTAGCAATACTGTCATCCCTGACCCTGGTCTGCAGACAGCTTGGATAAACTCTTGAAAGTTACAGCTCTTGTCTTCACAATGACACAGCGTAATTGTGAGTTTCGTGAACCCATCAAATACAGAAACATGTCTTCTCCACATAATACAAATTTCTGGAACCCACACAGCCTACCTTAGTAAGCAACCTCAGTTATATATACATTTATACAAAACCACCACGGGGGGAGTTGAATGATAGCTCTAGGCCTTTCGTGTTCCAATCAACACATCATCAGAAGCTTGCAATGTCCTGATGTGATGATTGCAACACGAAAGGACTAAAGACTAAAACTATGATTCAACTCCCCCCCCCCCGTGGTTGTTTTGCATCTTGTATCGCTTTTTTGCGACATATATCACTTATGCACGCAAGTGTATGTGACACCCCACACACACACACACACATACTATATACAACAGGCCTAGTGTCTAATCGACATGTGCCTAGGACGAAATGGTAACTAACACAGGGGTCAGTCCTAGGACCGGTACTGTTTTTGGTATATGTGAATGACATAACGGAAGGGCTAGACTCAGAAGTGTCCCTGTTTGCAGATGATGTGAAGTTAATGAGAAGAATTAAATCAGTCGAGGATCAGGCAGGACTACAAAGAGACCTGGACAGGCTACAAGCCTGGTCCAGTAACTGGCTCCTTGAATTTAACCCTGCCAAATGTAAAGTCATGAAGATCGGGGAAGGGCAAAGAAGACCGCAGATAGAGTATAGTCTAGGTGGCCAAAGACTGCAAACCTCACTCAAGGAAAAAGATCTTGGGGTGAGTATAATACCGAGCACATCTCCTGAGGCACACATCAATCAGATAACTGCTGCAGCATACGGGCGGCTGGCAAACCTAAGAATAGCGTTCCAATACCTCACTAAGGAATCTTTCAAGACTCTGTACACCATATACGTCAGGCCCATACTGGAGTATGCAGCACCAGTTTGGAACCCACACCTGGTCAAGCACGTCAAGAAATTAGAGAAAGTGCAAAGGTTTGCAACAAGACTAGTCCCAGAGCTAAGGGGATTGTCCTACGAAGAAAAGTTAAGGAATAGATAAGGTGGACAGAGACAAGATGTTCCAGAGAGGGGACACAGAAACAAGGGGTCACAATTGGAAGTTGAAGACTCCAATGAGTCAAAGGGATGTTAGGAAGTATTTCTTCAGTCATAGAGTTGTCAGGAAGTGGAATAGCCTAGAAAGTGACGTAGTGGAGGCAGGAACCATACATAGTTTTAAGACGAGGTTTGATAAAGCTCATGGAGCAGGGAGAGAGAGGACCTAGTAGCAATCAGTGAAGAGGAGGGGCCAGGAGCTATGAATCGACCCCTGCAACCACAAATAGGTGAGTACATACACACACACACACCCCACTTATGTTACTATTTATGGTGACCAGAGTCATCCAACAAGTTTTTACCTCAGGAGACGCGCCACATTACCAACACCTTAAAGTTAAGGCTTTCTTGTTCACCTCAGTGGCCAAACATGACACTAAAATGTGCAAGATTTTTTTCTGTAGAAGTTAATTAACTTGAGCTATATTTTTCCTGAAGTTAATTAACTTGACCTATAGTTTTTACTGAAGATAATTAACTTGACCTATATTTTTTCTAAAGTTAATTAACATGACCTATATGTTTACTGAAGTTAATTAACTTGACCTATCTATTTTGCTGAAGTTAATTAACTTGACCTATATTTTTACTGACGTTAATTAACTTGACCTGTCTTTTTGGCTGAAATTAATTAACCTGACCTGAGAAAGATCTTCCCCAGATTTCCATCCATCCCCGTGGCTTGTCTTATATATATATATATATATATATATATATATATATATATATATATATATATATATATATATATATATATATATATATATATATATATATATATATATATATGTAGTGCTGAATAGGTAAAACTTGCAATTTTTGGCTTAAATAGCAACGCTCTTCTTGCCGAATAAGACAAGCGAAAACTTGTGTACCTGGAGTTTACCTGGAGAGAGTTCCGGGGGTCAACACCCCCGCGGCCCGGTCTGTGACCAGGCCTCATGTTGGATCAGAGCCTGATCAACCAGGCTGTTACTGCTGTCCGCACGCAGTCCGACGTACGAACCACAGCCCGGCTGGTCAGGTACTGACTTTAGGTGCCTGTCCAGTGCCTGCTTGAAGACAGCCAGGGGTCTATTGGCAATCTCCCTTATGTATGCTGGGAGGCAGTTGAACAGTCTTAGGCCCCTGACACTTATTGTGTTGTCTCTCAACGTCCTAGTGGCACCCCTGCTCTTCATTGGGGGGATGTTACATCGTCTGCCGAGACTTTTGCTTTCGTAGAGAGTGACTCTCGTGTGCAAGTTTGGTACTAGGATTTTCCACGTGTATATAATAATGTATCTCTCTCGCCTGCGTTCTAGGGAGTACAGGTTTAGGAACTTCAAGCGTTCCCAGTAATTGAGGTGGTTTATCGCAGTTATGTGTGCCGTGAAGGTTCTCTGCACATTTTCAAGGTCAGCAATTTCACCTGCCTTGAAAGGTGCAGTTAGTGTGCAGCAATATTCCAGCCTAGATAGAACAAGCGATCTGTAAAGTGTCAACATGGGCTTGGCATCCCTGGTTTTGAAGGTTCTCATTATCCATCCTGCCATTTTACTAGCAGATGCGATTGCTACGGTGTTATGGTCCTTGAAGGTGAGATCCTCTGACATGATCACTCCCAGGTCTTTGACATTAGTTTTTCTATCTATTGTGTGGTTGGAATTTGTTTTATAATTTCGCAAAAATCATTCTGAACCTAACGAAAAAATATATTTCATTGTGATTGTTTATTAAATTATTGTAAACTTATCTAAAATATATTTAGTTGAATTAGGCTAAATTAAATTGAGCTTGTTATAATAAGGTTAGGTAAGTTTTCTAAGGTTCTTTTGGTACAAAAATTTTAATTTTTGCATTAAAATTAGTGAAAAAATATATCTTTAAAAGTATAAGAGAAAATTTTAGAAAGGACTTAATTTTAACTGAGTTCTTCCTAATTGACCAATTTTACCTATTCGGCACGACACACACACACAATATTATATATATATATATATATATATATATATATATATATATATATATATATATATATATATATATGTCGTGCCGATTAGGTAAAACTTGCGATTTTGGCTTAAATAGCAACGTTCACCTTGCCATATAAGACAAGTGAAAATTTGTGTATGCAATAATTTCGCCAAAATCATTCTGAACATAACGAAAAAAATATATTTCATTGTGTTTTTTATTATTATATTAATGTTAACGTATCTAAAATATATTTAGTTGGGTTAGGCTAAATTAAATTGCGCTTGTTGTAATAAGGTTAGGTAGGTTTTCAAAGTTTCTCTTGGTACAAAATAATAAATTTTTACATTAACATAAATTAAAAAAATATATCTTTAAACGTATAAGAGAAAATTTTACAAAAGACTTAATTTTAAATGAGTTCTTGCTAATTGACCAGTTTTACCTAATCGGCACGACATATATATATATATATATATATATATATATATATATATATATATATATATATATATATATATAGGGAGGTACCACCTCTAGAACTTTACTGGGGGACTCATCCTCAGAGAAGATAATAAACAATGATATGAAGTATCAAGAAAGACTTTCTTGTAAATCATTTGTTAATTAATGGTTCTGGTAATTGTCTTCCCCGTGGCCCGGTCTCCGACCAGGCCTCCCTCCTAGGTCAGGAAGGAAATTTTACATGATTAGGAACTATTAAGGCACAAAACAGGAGTTACTTAATCCCTTTGGTGCATTTGATAACATAAAAGCAGAGCTGGTAACAATCACCACATTACAAAGCATCCGGTGTATAGAACCTAGCAAATTAAACCATCATTTGATTAAACCAATGAACGAAAATCAGTTGGCAAAAAACCCAGCTGACAAAACTACCAACAAGTAAAAATGATTTTGAAATCCCCCTCCCTCCCTCCCCTCTCCCTCCCTCCCCCTCCCTCCCTCCCTCGCCCCTCCCCTCTCCCCTCCCCACATGACTAAACAACTCCCTTCATGACAAAAAATCAGCTGACATAACACCGCCACAGCTGACACAACAGCCTCAGTTGAGTCACGATGGAGGGAACGACAAGTCGTGTGTGGGGGTCTTGGGTGGTGACACGGGTCACCAGTGTCCCGCACCGCTGCTCTTGATATGGTCTTCATGGGAACATTTGCCCGGTCACCACATGGACAAGACCCGGACCCGAACTATGCCGGCGAATCGAACTGGATGGCAATATTTGAAGAAACCACACTTTTCGCCACGTGCAGAACGACACTTTTCGCCACGTGCAGAGCGACACTTTTTCGCCACGTGGAACTTTAGGTCATGATTTTAGGGTAGACTAGAGCGATATGCTGTCCCAATAATAGCTTTTTCTGCAACATGTCTTTTCTTCATTATTGTTGCTGCACTACTTGCATTCTACTTGCATTGGCACTACAATACTTGCATCCAGGGAAACGTTTCTTATGTTTTCTACAAAAACACAAATTAATTCAATAACGAATTACGCAGGACCAATCACTAGAGACTTAGTTCTTGAACAAATAGGAGGATTAAAACCAAAGTCCCCGGGTCCTGACGAACCATTTTAGTGCCCTTAAAAAATGCAAAGACGAACTTGATAACGAACCTAGTACATCATTACGAAGGAGTACCGTGCAGGATATATGGAAATTGGTCGACGTAATGACTGTTTACAAAAAGCGAGATTGGTATTTAGCTTCTAATTGCCTTCTTATCAGCTCGACCTCGAGTTGGCATGTTAATCAAATCAGTAATTGTCCACACCACCCTCAACCACCACCATAACCACGACCCTCGACAACCACCACCACAACCCTCCTCAACCACCACCACAACCCTCCTCAACCACCTCCACAACCCTCCTCAATCATCACCACAACCCTCCTCAATCATCACCACAAGCACAACTCTCCACAACCACCACAACCCTCCACAACCACAACCCTCCACAACCACCACCACAACCCTCCACAATCACCACCACAACCACAACCCTTACTACCAACAATGGCCATGTTATTTATCCGATCACATACAGGATTTCCAAATCAAGAAGAGCACACCTGGGTCATCGCCCACACCATAGAAGCTACGCCCACGCTAGGGCCACTACGCCCACGCTAGGGCCACTACGCACACAATCTTGAAGCTCACCCATCTTCACCTGCGTTACACTCACACACTATAAAACACAACCTTTTCACCATTCTTCACGCCCATAGTAGCCACACCACACCTACACAGTCTCCATCAGACCCTAAAAAAATACCTAAAGGATATGTTCAGGGGTGAGTGTCCCCGCGGCCCACATCTTCACACCCACACCACCATAGCCACAATATATCAACCACACGTATACACATTACACAAACCACTATATCCACACCCTCGTCAGTTCTCCCACGCCATGACTACCTTCAATGGCTCGGGGTCCGTGAGAAAACATGAACCAGGTACAATTATACCATCTCGGGATATTACCATGTTAATGTAATGTAAACTAACAAGGAGGAAGATAGCGAGAGGCAAGGAAGACTTGGGTAGTATCTAGGTGATGACTGGAGATATATATATATATATATATATATATATATATATATATATATATATATATATATATATATATATATATATTATATATATAATGTGTGTGTGTGTGTGTGCTAATATATATGTTAATGTAAAAATTAATATTGTATATCAAAAGAACCTTAGAAAACTTACCTAACCTTATTACAACAAGCTCAATTTAATTTGGCCTAATCCAACTAAATATATTTTAGATAAGTTTATAATAATTTAATAAACAAACACAATGAAATATATTATTTTTCGTTCGGTTCAGAATGATTTTTTGAGAAATTATTGCATACACTATATAAACATGCCAATAACTAGACAGCGGCAGACATCCACCAATGTTACTAACCATTCTCAAGTCTTAATCTACTGGAGGAGTCATGTGACTTTTCAGGAGGAAACTCCATTAACTGAATAATCGTTCAGCTAGGCTTCAAAACACCACACAACAAACTCTTAAACTAAGCTAAGTACCAGGAATCCTTGCGCAAGGCTACACAAGTAATCCTGGACCTAGGCGTCATATGACAGGAAATCCTTGACTAAGGCTGTACTCCACCACACACTGTCCCTTAGGGTTGGCACAGCAGCATAAGCAACCCATGCGCATAACATACACATCTTTGAATATAACCTGTGATGAGTTTAGAGTTTTCCAACTCGCACAACCAAGCTTGTCTGGTGCTTGCCTGATCAACCAGGCTGTTGTTGCTGGCGGCCCACTGGCCCAAATATCCAGCACACCCTAGTTCATCCGGCGGGGGAGGTACTAGTTAAATTTCCTCTTGAGACTTCTACACTTGTTCCTGCAGTTTCTGATATCCTCTGGTAAGATGTTAGTCTGGGACCATGGATACTGATACAATCTTCTCTTATTATGCCCACGGTGCCTCTCCCTTCACTGGGCTAGCGTGCTTTTAGACTCTTTTTCTGGTACAAAGTTATGATTTACAATCTTCAATTTCATAGTTGGGAGGATGAAATCTTTGAGGAAGATAATATTTGGTGTAAGATTTTCATGACTTTCAAGGCAGCTCCTTATCTGATCCGTGAATTACTCAGCCGCTGCTGACGTTAGTCTATAAAACAGGGATAATTACTAGATTCCTATCGTCCACTTTAATAACTAGAACTTTGTGTCTTTCATACAGGGTCCTACTCCGCCATGTGACCTATTTACTGTCATTATATATATATATATATATACAATACATTGTCAAAATACATTAACAAGAATACAATAGTGAGTAATATATATATATATATATATATATATATATATATATATATATATAAACATTATATATATATATATATAATACATATATTATAAACATATATATATAAACATATATATAAACTATATATATATATATATATATATATATATATATATATATATATATATATATATATATATATTAGTTTTATGGTGAATTCTTTCACCGTCTAAAACATCCCTTGTATATGTATTTGCAAATGCTTCAGAGTGTTTCTCTGAGGAGCACACTAACACAATTAAGCTTATCATTTTTTTTATTTCAAACCCTGAATGTTTGCTAATAGAAAGGAGGATTTATAATTTGGGATGTTTTGATTTTGTGTAGGTTTTGTTAGCAGCACAGGTAATGTACCACTTCGTATGGCACTTGGTGTTCAACCCCACACAGTATCCTCAGGCTAGACTTCAAAACACCACCCAACACGGTTATGTCTGGTTGAGTTGTGTGCGTCCGTTTGTTCCCTACTACATTAGTACAGTTGGCCACTACACATTTTTAACACGCACATCCAACTTTGTGGTTCGTCAGCTATGCAAATCAAACCCGGGGGGGAGGGGGGGGGAGGACTCTCCAACCGGTACAGCGACAAACAAAAGAGTTATGGGGGGTGATTGGGGTGGAAGGGAGATCTAACTATTTCAGCGGTAAACAAAAGGACTTGGGGGAGTTCTGATCTAGTGAAAAATAAAAGCTCCTTGGGGGAAGCGCTATCCTAGTTCATTACAAAGAACTCGTAGGAAACTCCGACCTAGTAACAAACAAAAGTGCTAAGGGTACGCTCTACTAGGTCCAACAAACAGAAGAGCTAGGAGTAGAAGCTCTAGCAGGCTTAGCCACAAAAAATAAGATATGCTCTAATAGAGATTGCCGACAGCCTGACTGGTCAGAAACCTGGGAGGATCAATTCTTCAGCACTCGTTGCGCAGAATGACCCCACACGACCTTAGCTCTTCATGATATACAACACAATTTCAGCTCTACAGCTAAAAAGTATGACACTTGTATGAAATACCTTTATTACAACATATTCCTGAGCCATTAAACAAAATACTGCAATTCACATCAAATAAAAAATAATTGTGCCAGTGGTCTATCTATATTTCAAATATGTAAACAAAATGCTCTCTGGTAGCTCGTGGCACACCAGTAATTTAACAAAAATTTAATACAATTTTCAGCTTGCAGGTACAGCTGGCACAATAATACAAAGAGGACAGTTTTATAGTGGTGGTCCTGACTAACTCGCCGGTTAACAAAAATACTGAAATATGCCTGCGATCTCTTGTCGCTTCTCTCCGTATAAAAGGTCTACACCCGCGATCTCTTGTCGCACCTGCCGTATAAAAGGTCTACACCCGCGATCTCTTGTCGCACTGTTCTGTATAAAAGGTCTACACCCGCGATCTCTTGTAGCACCTGCCGTATAAAAGGTCTACTCCCGCGATCTCTTGTCGCACCTGCCGTATAAAAGGTCTACTCCCGCGATCTTTTGTCGCACCTGCCGTATAAAAGGTCCACTCCATGTTTACACCCAGTGTATGAATGATCTACACTAGCCATATAAATCACTACATATCCGTATAAAAGACTACACCATCAATATATAAGGAATATCCCTCACAGAAGGGTATCCCTCGAAATAATCGAGTAATATATCGCGGGATACCTCGCTTTGAGGGATATACCCCACACGTACAAAGGGCTACATCAGCGGCCTGGTGCTGGCGACCTTAACGGGTCAAATATTAAAAGTCCCAGCTCAGCCAAAACAAGATCCACATATATATACAAGATGATAAACACACACTCTCACCATTACAATCCCTATAATCAAATAGAAGCGCTAAACCACAGGGGTTATACAGATTACAATCCCTAACAAGAGAATAATTGATGTAGACCTCGTCTACCCTCCTCCCTTTCCCTGGAATAAACCTGATTACTTCACATTCCCCACGTGCTATTTGAGCCTTACGGGTTTAGTGCTTCCTTATGAACATAATAACAATAATAATATATTAAATTATTAAGTATAATGTGATAAATCACTATTTTTCGTTGTGGTTATTTTGCATATTGTGATATCGTCTGTTCAATGAGATCTT
The DNA here is from genome assembly GCA_009830355.1 of Cherax destructor. NCBI lineage: Eukaryota > Metazoa > Arthropoda > Malacostraca > Decapoda > Parastacidae > Cherax > Cherax destructor. Next base: position 84,016 of record WNWK01001049.1, on the reverse strand, counting down.
AATGCATATACTATATATATATATATATATATATATCACACATAAGAAGTAAAATGAATATAAAGGATAACTAATACATAAATTTCAATAAATAACGAGTCATGTAGGTGATCAGCCAGTGTGAGTACTGGCTTAGTGTAAAGATGCTGAATGACGTATGTGATCAGCCTAACAGAAAACAGGTACTGGCTGCCAGATTTATATAATCAACTAATCGGAGAACGGGTACAGGCGGGTGTATAGGATTATCCTATCAGGGAACAGGTACTGGCTGACTTATATAATCAACCAATGAGGGAACAGGTCCTCAGTCAACTGGCACAAGTCTCCTCCCTGACCACCTAGAGCGAACACAACGAGTAGGAAATAAATTTAAAACTTTTTATTATCCCTGTGATTTACGAAATCATATTTTTACTCTGAGCAAAACTACCATGCTTGTTGCTGCTGTCAGTGTCAAGCTGTGTGAGAACTGACAATATGCTTGCTTTTGATACAGCCAGCCAGATACACAAGCGTAGTGAAAGACCAAGCATCACCCTAGAATGTCTTGCAGCCATTAAAAGTTGTATATATTTTACAGCTATTTAACACATTTGTCCAGAAGTTCCGTTTTTCTTTTAAACCATTATGCCATACGAATATTACCGTCATAACGACTGCTCTTGTTTATCCCAAGACGAGTGATGATGATCACAATACCAGTGATAATCCCCCTTCCCTCACTCCTTCCTTACACCCCCCCCATCCTACTTCAACCCCAGAGCTCCATCAATTATGCAGTCTTACCTATCTGGAGAGACGAGATGGATGGCAGTGTCAGGTTGAGCCAGCCTGGCAGACCACTACCTACCCTGACCACCTCCCAATATCCTAGCACCGCACCAAGAGCTTTCAATGTATACTGTATATACACTGAAGTTAACTTTAATACACTTTTGATGAAGTTAATGACAGTTTGTCAATAGGCTTTAATTAATTCTAACCAACATCCAAATTCCCTGGACAGTTCAAACACAAGTTTTTCTCTTCTTGATAAGCTATCGCGGCGCTTGAAGATAAGTGTTTAAATAAATTTCCATATATAATTTAAGATCATTTTTTTTAACTTGAGACCCTTCATCAGTTAGACCAAAAAATTGTTTTTACTTATTAATGTGATGTATGAATCAGTAAGAGAAGGATTCAAATATAAAAACAGCACTAACACGGTCAATCTTCATGTGGATATAAACCAAGTTTTACAATGGGCTGAGGAAGACAATATGATGTTCAATATAAGGCAAATTTCAGCTACTCCGTTTTGGAGAACTTGAGGAAATAATAGGTAGAACAGAGTATACAACAAATACTAACCACACAATATTAAATGTATTTGTCTTAATAAATATTGTCATATCTGATTATTTTAAATATATGAATCCAGCTATGCCTCATCTTCGTCTTGCAAGTTATAATTAATACGGCACTTAAAAACAAGTTTCATATGATTCACTGTAACACTTAGTCTGGGTATCATCTTCATTGCTCACTAAAACTGTATTTAATGTTCTATATGAGATACCAACATATTAAACACAGTGAGGATAATTCTGGGATCGGAAATCCATGATCTGTTATTGAAACGTATTTATTGCCTCATTACCCCGCCAACCCTGCTTTAACGTGTCAATATTAAGCGCACGATATTTTCATTTAAATCATTAACTTTCTAAAAAATACTTGCCGTTATTATTTTCTATATTACTTTTCGTTTATCAACACCAAATTTTTTAATTTATTTATCCATTATTTTTTTAAGTAAACTTTCAATCTCTGGCACTGTTTTTTTTCGTAACTGTTCCCTAGATATGTCATCAGGTAATTTTGCCGTGCAGCATACCTCACTATCGATGTGATTTATGTATGTCAATACCAGAACCGGTCGCAAGACTAACCCTGTGACACCATTTGTTGCCTACAGCCATTATGATACTTTTTCCTTAAGAGCTATTCGGTGTTAGCGCCAGGCAACCAGTTTTTATGTCCTCTTAGTATGAATCCATCAATACTGTATCTGCTTTTAAGATTTGTGTCACGAGTAAATTAATCAAAATCTCTGAATATCTAGGTATATTTATCTACATTCCCTAGTAACTCTGACACTAAAAGTCAGATGATAGGCATGATGTGCGATGTGTTGAGTTACATAGTCCCTTGCACTGCTGTGATGATCTGCAAGGAACACACACTGATATCCACCGAGCTCTCAGACCTAAGCTTGGAGGGTAAGATTCAGAACTTGACAGAGTTGTAGGGTGTATACCTGTGACTTGTTTCGACAGTTGTTCTACTTTCAGTCGGGCCTCACACCACACTTTCCTGCTGACTCCTTGATCAATCAGGCTGCTGCTCCCCGCGGGCCGCAGGACTTCACAACTATTATTGTTAATGGTATACAAAATCGATAAGTAGATGAATAAGACATCTTTATTGTGGAGATGTTTCGCCAATCAGTGACTTCATCAATCCAATACAGAGACCAAAACGAACCTACAATAAAGATACCCAAACGTTGCACATGTCTTATTCATCTACAGAGCCATCAAAACTTGCTGAAATCTGTCTCTTTCTGCAGAACATGGGTTGGTTTTCCCGTGAAAACTTGTACATATGTTTCTAGAGTACAATGAGCAGATGGGTGAAATCCGTTACCAGCCATATTGAGGTTATTTTTTAAGCATTCTAATTTCGCCACGTTTCCTCTTAATTTATAGTTAGAGAAATTTTGTCCAGGTGGTGAAAAGCTTTGTCCAGAAGGTAACAGGAGGGGGGTTATGTCCGGAAGGGTGGAGTCTTCCGACGAGGGGAAAAGAGCTTATGTCCAGTGGAGGTTCTCACAGTATCTCATGAGGGGACTGAGATATTTTATAACATCTTCCTGGTGTCTGTTACTTCACAGGAATCCTTACAGTGGTGCCTGGGAGGTAGAGTTACCCGCGGACGCCAGAGAAACGGACGTATGACTCGTCAAATCTTGAACCTGATACTTCACTACCCCCACAGACTAGGTGCCTAAATCAAGGGCGTGCTACCACCTTTAATTACCCACCAGATAATTCGCTCCTAGTTTCAAATGGCACACTGTCGATAAAAGATGTATCACCGAAACACTGTCCCTATTATAAGAATTTATTTTGCAACGTCTCTTGTCATCAATATTCACTAATGTGTCATATCATTTTAGATCACGCAGTCATATACAGGTTTATTTATGTGAAGCGCTAAACCCAAGATAATTCAGAACAGGATCGACCCTACGAACTCTTATCGCAAGACGGACATACTAACCAATGTATTCAAAATACCAAGTACCTGTCAATATAACACGAGAAATGAGCATCCTATCATGAGAGAAAAGACTTCCATCACTGACGAACGACCACCACCAGACACAAACCACCACCATCCTTGATCAAGCACCACTGACGAACGACCACCACCAGACACCAACAAGTACTCACCAGACGTTCCATTTTTCACTGTTCGCCGTGCCTGCCTCACCAGCTTCTTTAATTAACTCTTCAAGAAAATTACACAACAATGGCCTAGCAGTCAAAGTGCTTCTGCTCTCGCGTTTAGTAGTAATCCTCTCACTCTGAATCCATATATACGACGCTCCAAGTTTAACATACTATTATATTTTGTTTTGCTAAAATTTTAAACTGTTCAGTCCCGTCATATTAAAATTTCCACGCCCCGTTTCCTATTATACGGGCCCTTTCTCCTGTCTCCTTCCATCATTAAACGTTGTCTCCTCCCCTTCACCTACCTACCTACCTCTCTCCCCTTCCCTCATTTGCAATAAGTTTCTCTCTTCTGACACTTTACCAGCCCCCTGGTTCCACGAGCAATCATCTGCCTGCATGCACTGGCTCCCCTTCAGAATAATTCAGCAGCAGCAGGAGCAGAAGTCCCCCCTAAGTCTCGACCACACCATGTAGGAGAGTGTACGGAAAAACAAACCCAACATAAGAATGAAGAACACTGAGGTAGGCCTACGGGGCCATGGTAGGCAAGTCTAACTCGTATACCCGTCCAACCTATATTTAAAGCTACACAAAGGTGCCAGATGAACCAGGCTGTGACGGACATGTGGGGCGGCGGGCCTCCAGCAGCAACAGCCTGGTTGACCAGGCAAGCACCAGACGAGCCTGACCCATGGCCGGGCTCAGAGTAGAGAAACTCTCGAAACTCTTCAAAGGTATATCAAAGGTAAAGCTCTCGCCCCGATGACGCTACCTTCAACAACAAGAACATCAACTGGGACCAGGTAAACTATGTCCTAAATGAAACATGTTGGTAAGATATCTTAAATAACATGCACCCTAACCAGTGCCTTGAAAAGATCAACTTTATGGTAGCTGAAATATGTTCAAAGCATATTCCCATAAGAAAAAAGAAGAGAAGTAAACTGGAAAGAGAGAGACGCTCCCTCTACAGGAGAAGGCGAAGAATCACTGAGCTGCTCAAGAATGTTAGATTATCTGAAACACGGAAGGAAGCGCTAACCAGGGAAGTGGAAAATATTGAGCTTAAGTTAAAAGACTCATACAGGATCCAGGAGACAAGAGGAGCTAAAAGCTATTAGTGAAATTGAAAGAAATTCGAAATATTTCTTTTCATATGCCAAAAACAAGGCAAAAACCACATCTAGTATAGGGCCCCTGCTCATACAAGACGGATCTTACACAGATGACAACAAAGAAATGAGTGAGATACTGAAATCTCAATATGAATCTTGTGTTCAGCGAACCACTAATCAGTCTAAAGATCGACAATCCAAATATTTTTTTCATGAATGAGCCTCAAAACCCTGTCAATGTATGCCAAATTTCTGACATAACCCTAACTCCACTAGATTTTGAGAAAGCCATTGACAACATGCCCATGCACTCAGCTCCAGACCCAGACTCGTGGAACTGTGTTCATTAAGAACTGCAAGAAACCCTTCTCACAGGCCCTAAGTATGCTATGGAGAAGGAGCATAGACACAGGTGAGATTCCACAGCACTGAAAATAACGGATATAGCCCCACTCCATAAAGGTGGCAGCAAAGCAATAGCTAAGAACTATAGACCAATAGCTTTAACGTCCCATATCATAAAAATCTTTGAAAGAGTTCTAAGAAGCAGGATTGCAAACCACTTGAACTCCCAACAATTACACAATCCAGGGCAACATGGGTTCAGAGCAGGTCACTCCTGCCTCTCGCAACTACTGGACCACTATGATATGGTCTTAGATGCACTGGAAAACAAACAGAATGCAGAGGTAGTATACACAGATTTTGTAAAAGCCTTTGACAAGTGAGATCATGGTGTAATAGCACACAAAATGCGTGCTAAAGGGATAACTGGCAAAGTGGGCAGATGGATCTTCAACTTTTTAACCAATCGAACACAAATAGTAGTGGTAAACAGAGTTAAATCGGAGGCTGCCATAGTGAAGAGCTCTCTTCCACAAGGCACTGTACTCGCCCCTATCCTGTTCCTCATCCTTATATCAGACAGACAAAAATGTAAACCATAGCACCGTATCATCCTTTGCAAACGATACTAGGATCTGCATGAGTGTCATCCATTGAGGACACGACAAATTTCCAAGAAGATGTAAACCAAGTTTTCCAATGGGCAACGGAGAACAATATGATGTTCAATGAAGACAAATTCCAACTACTCCGTTATGGAAAACTGGAGGAAATAATAACTAGAACTGAGTATACTACAAACTCTAATAACACAACAGAGCGGAAAAGTAATGTGAAGGACCTGGGAGTGGTAATGTCTGAGGATCTCACCTTCAAGGATCACAACAGTGCCACTAACACATCTGCGAGGAAACTGATAGGATGAATAATGAGAACATTCAAGAAGAGATGCCAAGACAATGATGATCCTTTTTAAATTACTTGTTCTCTCTAGGCTGGAATACTGATGTACATTAAACATCTACATTCAAGGCAGGTGAAATTGCAGATCTTGAGAATGTACAGAGAACATTTACTGCACATAAGTTCCCATCAAACACCTTAACTACTGGGAATGCTTGGAAGCACTTGACTTGTACTCACTGGAGTGCAGGCGAGAGAGATGCATCATAATCTACACCTACGAAAGCAAAAGACTTGGCAGGAGATGCAACATACCCCCAATGAAAAGTAGGGGCGCCATTAGTACACTAAGAGAAAACACAATAAGTGTCCGGGGCCCAAGACTGTTCAGCAGCCTCCCACCAGCCATAAGGGGAATTACCAATAGACCCTTGGTTGTCTTCAAGAGGGAGCTGGACAGATACCTCAAGTCAGTACCGGATCAGCCGGGCTGTGGTTCGTACGTTAGACTACGTGCGGCCAGCAGTAACAGCCTAGCTGATCAGACCCTGATCCACCGGGAGGACTGGTCATGGACCGGGCCGCGGGGGTGTTGACCCCCGGAATACCCTCCAGGTAGCGCTTCCCTGTATCCTTTCTAAATATAAATTTGTCTAACGTGAATCCATTGCTGCGAATCCTGTCTTAGATATTTTCAGCACGTTATTTATACGTATTACCTTTATTTATTCCTGTTTTCCATTTGTACATTCAACCATAACCCCCCCCCCCCAATCCTCCTAATTCTGCATCTTTTCAGAAAGAACAAATTTAGGGTCGTCAGTCTATCTTCGTAGAAGAAGTTTCTGATTCGAATAAACTTCGTCATTCTTCTCTAGGCTTTCCAGCACATTGATGTTTATTCTGTAGTGTATGTGGAGACCAGAACTGAGGCCATACCAAAGATATACCATGGAGAGGAGAGGAGAGAGAGAGAGAGAGAGAGAGAGAGAGAGAGAGAGAGAGAGAGAGAGAGAGAGAGAGAGAGAGAGAGAGAGAGAGAGAGAGAGAGAGAATGGGTGAATGTTCAGTGGCATCACCTTCACCTGACCTTATTACATCGTCATCAACAGCTGGTGTCACCTGCGCTCCACCTGGTGAAATACTAAGTTACAAATTACCTCAGACGAGACAAACAATCAACACTCCTCAATCGTGCGAATTTACGACACGACAGAGACTTCAGAAAAACTTTACACCTTGGCTAGTTGTACCATCTGCGTGTCGGCTGCCTTCTCCACCACAGCTGGCGTCACAATGCTGACCTCACCTCTCACCCCATCTTGGCATGTGATAAACCTCAGCCAGTATATAACAATACTTAAACCATTATCATAACCCCCATCACCTTTCTTCCTCTCATAACTAGATTATATATGTCACTGCTACGTTACGAGGACAATACTCTACCATCGTAACTCCAGAACTACCACTATCCACCATCTACCTAGACCAGCACCATGGCTTCCACTACCACAATTGTCATCAAGCCTCTCACGAGTGACTGCATTTAACACCGCTGCAGGTATTTATAGCCTGATCCGTGACCAAGTGTCCTTCCCTATATTTGTTTTGTGTCTATCCCCCCCCCTTTTTTTTAAGGAAAGAAACCCACAACTGTCATATATCCCTCTTTTGACTACCTACCTTTCTCTGGATAGCATTTTCTCTAAAAATGTATGACCCTGCTTATTCCATCTCATTTGTACACTAGCACCACGACCGCATCTATTATGAAACAAATGATAGATTACTTTATCTATAACAAATTCCCCTTTTCGTTGTAATCTCATTTAGTGGTTCTCTCCCAGCTTTCTCCAAAATATAAAATAAAAATTTCTCTCTCCCTTTACCACGACCAACCCCAGATTTAATAAACCTTCCCTTGGATCCTCTCAAACCACCACTCCATGTAAAAGATTTCTCAGCTTTTGAAACTAATTTTGTTTAAAAATACAGCCATCATACCACAGCACCGTGACCCACAATGACAACATCTCTATCTACCCCCAGTAGACCACCATCCCCTCACTAGGCCAGGTGGCGGCCCATCCCATAGCTTAGAGAGGCAGGTGAGGGCTCAGTCCAGCCACCCCGGCTGTGATATACCTGTGACCGATTTCGAGGGTTTTCTATCCTACCCTCCGGCTTTGGCCAAGTGTCGTGTGTTCGCAAGAAAGCTAATAGGATTCTTGGTTTCATACACTTGATATACCTTTAATGAGTTTCGAGAGTTTTTCTACTCCAGAACCCGACCTTGGACAAGGCTCATCTGGTGCTTGCCTAGACAACCAGGATGTTGCTGGTGGTGGCCCGTCGACCCACATATCCATCACAGCCTAACTGCAAATACACTAGGACAAAACACAATAAGTGTCCGGGGCCCAAGACTTTTGAACAGCCTCCCATGATACATAAGGGGAATTACTAACAGACCCCTGGCTGCCTTAAAGAGGGAACTGGACAGATACCTAAAGTCAGTGCACGATCAGCCAGGCTGTAGTTCGTACATTGGATTGCATGCAGCCCAGCCTGGTTAATCAGGCCCTAATTTACTGGGAGGCCTACTCGAGGACTGGGCCGCGGGGGCGTTGACCCTCTGAACGACCTTCGGGTTGCCTGATTAATCTGACACCTGGTGAAGATACTTGTACAGTTTCTTCTTGAAAACTTCTACACTTGTCCCAGCAGTGTTTGTGATATCTTCTGGTAAGATGCTGAATAGTCTAGGGCCACGGATGTTGATACAATGTCCTCTTGTTGTGCCCACTGCGTTCCTATTTTTCACTGAGTTTGTTTTGCACTTCCATATTACTCTCCAATATGTTCTTATGGCAATGTGCAGATTTTGGACAAGACCCTCAAGTACTTTTCACGTATTTATTATAATGTATCTCTCTCTCTCTCTCTCTCTCTCTCTCTCTCTCTCTCTCTCTCTCTCTCTCTCCTCCGCTTATTAGGACTATAAGGCTTTTCCAGTAATTTAAACATTGTATTGGCTCTATTCTGTCTGTAAATGATCTCTCTATCTGTTTTCATATCAGGAAGTATAAATAATGCAAGTCCTAAGGTTATACTTCAACTTTATATATTTTTGGTAATGTATCATTTAGATTATGCTGCTCAGTTCTAGTTTCCACTATACAGAACGGACATAAATGCGCTGGAAAATATACAGAGAAGGATGACAAAGTTCATTCCATATATCAGAAGACTTTCCAATGAAAATAGGTTAAAGGCACTGAATTTGCATTTTCTGGAAAGAGGTAAAATAGGAGGAATATAACTGAAATATGCAAATGGAAAATAAATAAAAAAGGATATCAATAAGGTGCTGAAAGTAACTAACCAAGATAGGACTCCCAACACCGAATTGATGTTGAACAAATTTAGCTTAGAAAGGATATCAGGATACGATTTAGCATAAGAGTTGTAGATGAGTAGAGTAAAATCTCAGGTAATGCCTATTCCGGTGTAAGCTGACATATTTATTAAACTCTTAATATGTAGCCTGGGGCATGATGTGGCTGGTTTTTTTTTTTTTTGATAGCAGAGGAGAGGGAGGTTAATCCTGCGACCCTGCACGAGTCTGGAACTAATACCAACAGGGCAGTAAACCTCGTCTACTAATCTCCCACGCAGATTCATGTGAGCACCCCCCAAATTCTCTCCCCGCTCTCTGAGTCAAGCTGACCTTTATATCCCTAAAGCATAAACAAAGACTGATAAACTGCTGGTGCTGAAGTGCGAGTAATTTTTATGAAGGGAAAACGGTTAGCTGGACTCTTTCAGAGCGCAGGCGTTGTCTGCACTCTGAAGGAGAGGTGGGGATGCTGCTGGTTACTCTGATTGTTGTCAACACACCTCTAGAAATATGGTGACTGAGTGAATGTTGGTGAATGTGTTCTCTTTCTTGGACCACCCTGCCTTGGCGGGAGACAGCATTTGTCAAAAGCACTTGTCAGTAAGACACTTGGACTGTAGTTGGTGTGAAAACTGCAAAAGGGAAGAAGCTAGAAGTAGATTAATTATTAAATCTCTGAGAGTTTGTAACCCAAAATAATCCAAGAAAGCCAAGCAGTGTGGCTTATTTTCGGTGGGGTCATTAAGTCCTCTACTCCACGTAGTATGTGTATGTGAATACCGTGAAACTGACGGTGAACCAAGTAAGTTACTGAAGAAGCAAGATATGAGGATAGGTAGAGATAACAGGTAAACAGAGATAAAGAAAGGAAGTGAAGACACTGTAGGCAGTCGAGTAAACAGTAAGAAGGGAGCGGAAACAAGTGTGGTATTTTTAATGTAAACGCATCTGGAAAGGATCACTTTGTTAAAATGGTAAACTTGGGGTATCAGAGCCAACAAGTAGTAGTGTCACACGAGGTACCACACAACATGAATACCACACGGGGTACTCGAGTCAGCAAGAACTACACAGGAATATAAACAAGGTCAACCTTTACAATAACGCAGGGGTATTGTGATGAAACAAAGGCAAACAGATAATGTAAAAAAAAAAAAAATAGCTGGGTGTGGCCACTCCAGCAACTGGAAGAGAGGAGAGATGCGGGTATATTGCTCTCATAACCTCACAATCACAACAACTGGGTCTAGCAGTGATCACAACCGTCATTACATCGGGTCTGTCTACCAGTAGACAAACACACATCACCATTACACTGGCATGTTACTCTTACATTATTCACCATTGTTTTTTTTCAAAACGAGGATGGCTTCACATTATCACATGACGTGACGTGCTTCACATTATCACATGACGTGACGTGCCTCACATTATCACATGACGTGCGTGTATACCTTTTCAAGATGTGGTTCTAGTCACACACTACCAAGACACGGATATTCACAGGCGCTTAGGAAAACACACTTAAGTGTGGTGTAAGCGGGCAGCCTAGAAGTGGGCACGGAGTACCAATGGGCAGCAACCTACCCGCGCGCCCACTGCTAAGTCACTGAGCTCATCCACTCCCCTGCGTCCTGCCCTCCATGGCCACACTACCCAACACTGCCGCCCACCCCGCCCATGTCCTCCACCCCGCCGCCCGAACACCCGTGACTTATGACACCGATACCCTAGGTTTGATTACTGACACCTACCCAGGTGACCATGCTGGTGACTGACACAGCACTGTGTGACTGTGCTGACTGACAACACAAATACCGTAGGTATGGTGACTGACACACCTACCCCAGGTGACCATGCTGGTGACTGACACAGCACTGTCTGACTGTGCTGACTGACACAGCACTGTGACTGTGCTGACTGACAACACAAATACGGTGGTGACACACCACCCCAGGTGACCATGCTGGTGACTGACAGAGCACTGTCTGACTGTGCTGACTGACACAGCACTGTGACTGTGCTGACTGACAACACAAATACCGTAGGTATGGTGACTGACATCAGTTCCTAGGTGACCATAATGAGGACGTCTTAAAGCATTACTATAACTTTCAACATCTGATATCTTGAAACCATATCCAGATATCTTAGTTTTGACCTTATACTATCCACCGTGTTCTCCTCAAGGAATCAGGGTACAGAGATATTGATGAAGGGTCTCTTGATCCAATGGAATGGGGCTACCCACCCATTCCTCGAGTCAAACCACACAGTCAGGTCTGCCAGCTGTAATAGCTTGCTGGAACGAACGTAGAGGGACAAAGACTAGGCCTCCTGGTTAACGGCCAGTTCAATAAAGTCGTCAAAGAATCGCTAATAAAGATACCCAAGTGTTGCACATGTGTCTTACATATAAACTTCTCGGTACTGTATACCACTAATATGATAGCAGATAGCCATAACAACCAGGCTGATCAGGTCTCGCTATATACTAAATGGATATAACTATGACCACAATTTTTAAAGGGGTGGACCGGTAAGCCAGCGGAAGGCCTCGGTTAGATGACCAAAAGCTCCAACGGCGGGTCATCATCTGCGGAAGACCCTCGTCAGGAAACACTTAGCCTGTTTCCTGACGAACCTTACCTAACCTAAGGTCTCGCTATCAACACCCCTGTACTGATGACGTCACTGTGGGGCGAAACGTTTCCACTATAAACATCCCAAAGTGTTACACATGTGTCTAATTTATCAACTGTTTTACCTTTGTGGCAGCGGGATGTTTAAATCATTGCAGCCTCCGTGGCCCTGCTGCACCTGCAGCCTCCGTGGCCCTGCTGCACCTGCAGCCTCCGTGGCCCTGCTGCACCTGCTACCTCCGTGGCCCTGCTGCACCTGCTACCTCCGTGGCCCTGCTGCACCTGCAGCCTCCGTGGCCCTGCTGCACCTGCTACCGCTACAAGTACTCAGCCAGGCCACAGGAAGCGACTGACTACGCCAAGCTAAAATAGAACATTGTGACAGGAAGCGGCGAGAAACGTATGGCGCTTGATCGACTTATCTGTTCTCGTAAAACAACATACCGTAGTTATGAAGTTTCACTGGTACAGCTATAATGTTAGGAGAAGTTTCACTGCTACAGCTATAATGTTAGAAGTTTCATTGCTACAGCTATAATGTTAGAAGTTTCATTGCTACAACTACAATGTTAGAAGTTTCATTGCTACAGCTATAATGTTAGAAGTTTCATTGGTACAGCTATAATGTTAGGAGAAGTTTCACTGGTACAGCTATAATGTTAGGAGAAGTTTCATTGGTACAGCTATAATGTTAGGAGAAGTTTCATTGGTACAGCTATAATGTTAGAAGTTTCATTGCTACAGCTATAATGTTAGGAGAAGTTTCATTGGTACAGCTATAATGTTAGAAGTTTCACTGGTACAGCTATAATGTTAGGAGAGAACAATACAAACTTTCCTTGGAACGTTATAAGGGCTACATCAGGCAAATGCTTCGTTTATTGTTACTGCTTATGGAACAACGAGTAAAACCGGTAATGATGATATAAATAGACCAGACATACACACACGCGGTGACCAGACAAATCTTCTTGTTCAAGATGTGGTAAGTGTAGCAATTTGTAACTATCGAAATTGACGCAAACTTTGTATATTCGCTTTGAAAGTCACTGCTACAAGATATAATTTGATCTCGTGTAGAAGACTAATCTGGGATCTTTTATCTTAGTCATCACTGGTCCAGGTAATAAAAAAAAAAAAGAGGACGTCTTGGAGCTTTCTACCAGACCCAGACTATAAGAAACTGTCTGTCATCCTCAACCATCTGGCAACACTGATGCTTCTGACTCACCCTTCCTCTCTCCTGCACCATCTGTCTGCCATCCTGCCCACCCCCACCATCTGCCAACCATTGTACTCACTGTCACCACCTGCCTGCCATCATACTCACCATCACCACCTGTCTGCCATCCTGCCCACCACCACCTGCTTACGCTTACCACTACTCACCATCACCACCTGTCTGCCACCTTGCCCATCACTCCCTAATTGCCATCTTACTCACCACCACCAGTCTGTCACCACTACCAGACTGTATGTTTAAAGTGCTTCACTAAGCCAACTACATCGTCCACACACACACACACAACACACACACACACACACACACACACACACACACACACACACAGTGTCGACCTGACGACACTGGAGGACAGGAGAGATAGGGGGGACATGATAACGACATATAAGATACTGAGAGGAATTGACAAGGTGGACAGAGACAGAATGTTCCAAAGATGGGACACAGCAACAAGGGGACACAGTTGGAAGTTGAAGACTCAGATGAATCACAGGGATGTTAGGAAGTATTTCTTCAGTCACAGAGTAGTCGGGAAGTGGAATAGCTTGGGAAGCGATGTAGTGGAGGGAGGTTCCATACACAGCTTTAAGAAGAGGTATGATAAAGCTCATGGCGCAGGGAGAGTGACCCAGTAGCAGCCAGTGAAGAGGCGGGGCCAGGAGCTATGTCTCGACCCCTGCAACCACAACTAGATGAGTACAACTAGGTGAGTACACACCACACACACGTGACCTTACCCACCAGTGCGTAAGGATGCCAAAGTTCTAAGAGATTAAAGGATAATTGGCATAATTTAGATAAATGAACACATTTGAAGTGTTTGAGTATTTATTTAGGCTACGTTTCGAGCACCGAGAGTTTTGTCAACTTTTGACAAAGATTCCAAAGAGCGAAAAGTAGCCTATATAAATTCTGAAACGTTCCAATGTGTTTGTTTGTTGTACCTAAACCACGATATGTCTGGCTCTTCCACATGCAAGTGACTCGTTTTTGCCATTCAGTTATTGCTGGTTAGCTATACGTAAATGTGGAATAAATATAAAATATCTGAAGAGGCTTAGATTGGACAGAAATCAATAGGGTGTAAGACGTCTCGCACCCTGGCCGGAGCAAGGCACAACACACACCAAAGAAATCTTTAAACGACGTTTCGGTTCATCCTGAGCCATTATCAAGTCACGATAAAGACTCGGGAAGGACCGAAAAGTGGTCTAAAGATTTACCTCTGTGGGTTAGGCGTCAAAGAACGTGCGAAAACAAACGTCTTGCCTGAAAGACAAGATGTATATTGATGTTCTGTGGCTTTTCAGGTCACATAATCTTGACGAGAGACTGACACTGTGCCAGATATTACACACAAGAACGAAGGAATACTGCAGTAGGTCTAGTGGCCCATGCTAGGCAGGTCCCACTCACATCCAACTTGTATTCAGAGCTACCCAAGGTTCTGTTGCCGCCAGTCACTCTGTACGCTGCCTACCAACACAACTTATGACAGATAACTGTTTAAAGATCTGTTTGTATATCAGCTTTTATAGGTTTATAAATATATCTACTGTAATCCCTCGAGTTTCTGTCTTCATGTGAGTTTGAGCATAGTTACTGTATATATCCGTTTATGGATACCTGGAGAGGGTTCCGGGGATCAACGCCCCCGATCAGTAATAACCCACATATATTCTTGAACTCATTTCACTTATGTGTCTGCTGAAGAGGATCCCAGAAGATGATCGAAATATACAGATCAATTAATCTTGTGTTTCTGTCTCCTTGCTGGTTATTATTGAGCATATCCATTTATGTATGTGTTTACATCTGTTATTAGTTCCTTATCTCCCCGCCCCCGTCTCGATTGTTTTGTCTTAATTCTTATTCCAGAAATATTTTCTTTCCACCTAAAAATCTAACCCGAGACCGGGCCGTGGGGGCGATGATGCCTACGATCCAACTGCAGATACAATATATAAGGTCTAAGGTCGAAACAAGATGGAGAACTACTCAGGAGAAATGACCAGGACAGACATCAAGGATCTGCGAGAGAGAGAGAGAGACAGAGAAAACTGGATTCAAGTAATACAACGTTTACAGTAACGAAGAAAAGACAGATTGCAAACCCCAAAACACGAGGCTGTAGAAAGAATCCTCACTTTCGCGCACGTCAAAACCAACACCACGGACAAAAAAAAATCGCTTTGGGGTATCGAAAAAGAAATAATAGATTACGTCAGTCAACGAAGTTAAGAGGGCGGCCCAAGAAATTTAGCTCAACACCTGAGAACTCAGCGAGGTAAAATGCATACACCACCGGCCATTCATCACACTACCCAGCCGCCCTTCCCCTGGGTCACTAATTTTCTGCTGGTTCGTTCAAAAACTCTTTGGCATCCTCCCCTCCCCAGCACAAAGACATTACATTATGCCCTTTCATTCTCAAGACCCATGTAGTTTGTGTCCCATTCATATCATACTATTTTGTACTGGTGCCCTCTTTACGATGAGTGGTGGAGGGTGTCTGCCTCCCTGCTGAATACCAGGCTGGGGTGTCTGCCTCCCTGCTGAATACCAGGCTGGGGTGTCTGCCTCCCTGCTGAATACCAGGCTGGGGTGTCTGCCTCCCTGCTGAATACCAGGCTGGGGTGTCTGCCTCCCTGCTGAATACCAGGCTGGGGTGTCTGCCTCCCTGCTGAATACCAGGCTGGGGTGTCTGCCTCCCTGCTGAATACCAGGCTGGGGTTGTCCCCACCCTGCTGAATACCAGGCTGGGGTGTTGCTCCCCTGCGGGAAAACCAGGCTGGGGTGTTTCTCCCTCCCTGCTGAATACCAGGCTGGGGTGTTGCTCCCCTCCCTGCTGAATACCAGGCTGGGGTGTTGCTCCCCACCCTGCTGAATACCAGGCTGGGGTGTCTGCCTCCCTGCTGAATACCAGGCTGGGGTGTTGCTCCCCACCCTGCTGAATACCAGGCTGGGGTGTTGCTCCCCTCCCTGCTGAATACCAGGCTGGGGTGTTGCTCCCCTCCCTGCTGAATACCAGGCTGGGGTGTTGCTCCCCTCCCTGCTGAATACCAGGCTGGGGTGTTGCTCCCCTCCCTGCTGAATACCAGGCTGGGGTGTTGCTCCCCTCCCTGCTGAATACCAGGCTGGGGTGTTGCTCCCTCCCTGCTGAATACCAGGCTGGAAGGTGTTGCTCTCCCTGCTGAAGAGGCAAAGGGCTTGAGATAATACGCTGTATGACCCCCTTCCCTGCTGAATGAGAGGCTGGGGGAAGGGGATCTTGCTCTCCCCAAGACAATTTTAAACCTTAAAGATGTTTAAATATACCTGTAATGGTGTGGAGGATAGATCGCTCTTCCCAAAACTAAGCCTTAAAGATGATATTACAAATATATCAATTAAGAATGGGAAAATTTTAGCTAGCTATACTTTAAGACTAGGCTCCTAATTAGATAGGAATTTACAAGATATAATCTAATTAAAGAAATGGCAAAAGTATGCTGATATACTTAATATTTTTTATAGTAATATATGGAGCACTTCACCATATATTCAGAGAAAAACGTTTAACATGGGTTGTCATATATTTCAAAAACTAAATGAAAGGTAGAATCTCACAGTGAAAGGTCAGTTTAACAACCTACTACCTAAAAGCTCCTTAACGGAGAATAAGCAACAAGTTGCTGCCAGAACAATGATTAGGGATGGGAAGGAGGGCCAGGGATGGGGAGGAGGGCCAGGGATAGGGAGGAGGGCCAGGGATGGGGAGGAGGGCCAGGGATAGGGAGGAGGGCCAGGGAAGGGGAGGAGGGCCAGGGATGGGGAGGAGGGCCAGGGATGGGAAGGAGGGCCAGGGATGGTGAGGAGGGCCAGGGATGGGGAGGAGGGCCAGGGATGGGAGGAGGGCCAGGCATGGGGAGGAGGGCCAGGGATGGGAGGAGGGCCAGGCATGGGGAGGAGGGCCACGCATGGGGAGGAGGGCCATGTTATGACACCACTGTCTAGTAATTTTAAACTTATGACAGAGTTAAAATTCAAATGGCAGTTGTAATGCAGTGTTAAAATCTCAGTGGATATTAAAATACAAGATTAAAACATCAACAAAGAAAAGTTGGGTGTTAAACTGCACGTAACACTCACCAAGACATAGACATTAACATATAATAAAGAGCACTAAGAGTGACGCCTCCTGCCTCCTCCACTGATGCTATCTTAATCTACTCTCACAGTGGGGGTTACCCCACACATAGGTGTAAACCCCAACCCCCTCCCTCCCAGGGAGTCCCCCAACTGATAGCTACTAACCCCTCAGCACGGCACGGGGTTGCACCTTCTCCCTCAACCTCCCTCCCAGGGAGTCCCCCAACTGATAGCTACTAACCCCTCAGCACGGCACGGGGTTGCACCTTCTCCCTCAACCCCGCCCTCAAACACTAACTCATGTTTCTCTATTAATCTTCATAAATTAGACACATGTGCTTATACTTGAGTATCTTTATTGAGGAACGTTTCACCACACAGTAACAGCCTGGTTGATCAGGCCCTGATCCACCATGAGGCCTGGTCCCAGACCGGGCCGCGGGGGCGTTGACCCCTGGAATCCTCTCCAGGTATACATTGGCTTCATCAGTCCATACAAAGGAGAATGGTGAAGAACAGGAGTTTAAGGTAATCAGTCCCTCAGCCTGGAGTTGATGTAATCAGTCCATTAATCTTGAAAAGATTGAGGGACTGATTACCTCAAACTCCTTCTCTTCATCATTCTCCTTTGTATGGACTGATGAAGCCACTGTGTGGCGAAACGTTTCCTCAATAAAGATACCCAAGTGTTGCACATGTGTCTAATTTATCAACTTGTCGGTTCTCTGAACCATTTCTCTACATATAACTCTCATTTGAAGACTTGTAGCTCAGTGTCACAGCATTTAGGTCACAATCGAAATAACCAGGATTCGATCCCCTGAAGGGTCGTAACGTATTACCAGGAATCGCTTCCGCAGGTCACTGCCCCCGCGGCCCGGTTCTAGACCAAACCTCCTAGTTACTGGCTTGATCGATCAAGCTGTTAGTGTCCGCCGCCCGCAGTCCAACGTATGCATCACAACCCAGTTAATCAGGAACTGTTTTTCGAGGAATCTGTCGAGTTCCTTCTTCAAGACAACTAGAAGCGGAGGGACGGTGCTGAAGAGTCGTGGTCCCTTCAGGGTTTTATAGCCCGAAAATGCCTTCTAGCTTATCTGCTGAAGACGACCTCAAGAGGTCAAAATACACAGCCCTTATCTGGTGTTTCATTTCTGTGTCCATGTGGATTTGCTTTATATATGTTAAGTAAAAGGACACAAATGCAACTAATGTGACATTTTACTGTGGCAACGTTTCGCTCTCCAGGAGCTTTGTCATGTGAAACTTTGCCACAATAAAATGTCACATTAGTTGCATTTGTGTCCTTTTACTTAACATATTGTGGGTCAGACCGAAACGTCGTCACAAGTTTCGATCTGTTATGTGCGGATTATCTGTGTAGTATTCTGGTACAGTTTAATTAAGCGTTTAAAACAGTCACATTAATTTAAATATAATAAAACCACGCGTATAGGGAACAACCAATAAGATAACTACATAAACGTTTGGCAGCGGTGCTGCCACGTTCGTCGCTTTAAATAGTTGAAAACCAGACGTTTTTGTTTACGTTGGTGTAAGAGTTGGTGGAGAGACGGCCAAGACACACACCTGGGTGTTGAACACTTGTTAGTGCCGCCTACACCTGGGTGTTGAACACTTGTTAGTGCCGCCTACACCTGGGTGTTGAACACTTGTTAGTGCCGCCTACACCTGGGTGTTGTACACTTGTTAGTGCCGCCTACACCTGGGTGTTGAACACTTGTTAGTGCCGCCTACACCTGGGTGTTGAACACTTGTTAGTGCCGCTTACACTTGGGTGTTGAACACTTGTTAGTGCCGCCTACACCTGGGTTACCACTACAGGTATAAACTGGGTGGAGCTGAAGTGTCTGAGTGATGCCCGCCCACCGCCCGCCCACCCCTCACGCCCACCAAATATGTCTCACCACTCACCAACCCCTCACGACCGCCCATCCGCTCTCCTATTTTCAATACAAACAAGAAGGAACTTGGTAAATCACTAAGTAATCTAGTAAACACAGCAGTGCAGGCAGGCATCCTGCCAAGGCTGTCACACATGACTTGTGTAACACTCATATATAAGACCAGAGACGCGTGTTTGACTTTAAATTTACTGCCTGTCAGCCTGGCGTCAGTGGTGAAGATATTATTGCAATAACTCTGCCATTCAAAGTCATCTAGACAAATATTCTGTGACAAAAGAGTCTCAACACTGTTGCAGAATTAGCTTTCTTACATCTTCTGATACACCTTTGATATTCCTTTGACGGGTTTTCAGTTTTCCTATTTTCCCAAGCCTGCTCTGGGCCAGTGCTTGCCTGGTCAATTATGCTGTCGCTGCTGGCGGTCCACTGGCTTAAACAGATTTACCGACTTTTTATATATACCTGTGATATACCTATAATCGGTTTCGAGAGTTTTCTTACTCTCTCAGGTTGTCTGTTCAACCAGCCTGTTGTAGTTGGAGGCCCGCTACTGTGCAGGCAGGTATTGAATTGAGATGTATTTCGTGAAGTGTTAAACCCAAGGGGTGTTAAACCCACGTGGTGTTTAACCCACGGGGTGTTAAACCCATGTGGTGTTAAACCCAAGGGGTGAAGGAGGGGTTAAGGAGGGAAGAGGGGAGGGGTTAAGGAGATAAGTGGGGAGGGGTTAAGGAGATAAGTGGGGAGGGGTTAAGGAGGGAAGTGGGGAGGGGTTAAGGAGGGAAGTGGGGAGGGGTTAAGGAGGGAGGTGGTTGAGGGAGCAACACTCAACTTACAAACACTGAATCACTCATAAAAGTCACACACTATTGACCTCATCTGACCTGACCTGCTGACCTACGCCACTAACCCAGCTTACACCCACCCACCTACCCTCTCTCTGACTCCGTCCCCAGCACTCCTGCTGTCCTCCCCACAACATATTCAATAAGACAAGAGTTTTGGGAGAGCCAGTCGCCCACGCGCTTACATATATTGTTTTGTTTTAAGGAACAGTCAAACCAATGGAATAGTTATACATGTAGTTATGCTGGGTAAGGAGAGAGAGAGAGAGAGAGAGAGAGAGAGAGAGAGAGAGAGAGAGAGAGAGAGAGAGAGAGAGAGAGAGAGAGAGAGAGAGAGAGAGAGAGAGAGAGAGAGAGACAGTGGGTGGGGGAGGAGGGATGTACATTACCTGTCATCTTACATGTTCACAAAATAAAGTAAAGACCATCAATTCTGCCAGAGTTCAAAACGTTTAACAAGCTTCAATTCCATATTAGTATAACAAGACGGAAGCAGCTCCCTGGACGGTTGCTACGTATCTGCCAGGGTAGTGTGTGTGTGTGCTCACCTCACCTAATTGTGGTTGCAGGGGTCGAGTCACAGCTCTTGGCCCCGCCTCTTCACTGATCGCTACTAGGTCCTCTCTCTCCCTGCTCCATGAGCTTTATCATATCTCGTCTTAAAGCTATGTATGGTTCCTGCCTCCACTACATCACTTGCTAGACTATTCCACTTCCTGACAACTCTATGACTGAAGAAATACTTCCTAACATCCATTTGACTCATCTGAGTCTTCAACTTCCATTGTGACCCCTTGTTTCTGTGGCCCATCTCTGGAACATCCTGTCTCTGTCCACCTTATCTATTCCTCGCAGTATTTTGTATGTCGTTATCATGTCTCCCCTAACCCTCCTGTCCTCCAGTGTCGTCAGGAAGATTTCCCTTAACCTTTCTTCGTAGGACATTCCCCTTAGCTCTGGAACTAGCCTTGTTGCAAACCTTAGTACTTTCTCTAATTTCTTGACGTTCTTGACCAGGTGTGGGTTCCAAACTGGTGTTGCATACTCCAGTATGGGCCTGACGTACACGGTGTACAGTGTCTTGAACGATTCCTTACTGAGGTATCGGAACGCTATTCTCAGGTTTGCCAGCCGCCCATATGCTGCAGCAGTTATCTGGTTGATGTGTGCTTCCGGAGACGTGCTCGGTATTATACTCACTCCAAGATCTTTCTCCTTGAGTGAGGTTCGCAGTCTTTGGCCACCTAGCCTATACTCTGTCTGCGGTCTTCTTTGCCCTTCCTCGATCTTCACGACTTTGCATTTGGCGGGGTTAAATTCGAGGAGCCAGTTGCTGGACCACGTGTCCAGCCTGTCCAGGTCTCTTTGTAGTCCTGCCTGATCCTCATCTGATTTAATTCTCCTCATTAACTTCACATCGTCTGCGAACAGGGACACTTCCGAGTCTATCCGTTTCATGTCATATATACCAAAAATAGCACTGGTCCTAGGACTGACCCCTGTGGAACCCCGCTCGTCACAGGCGCCCACTATGATACCTCATCTCGTACCATGATTCGTTGTTGCCTCCCTGTCAGGTATTCTCTGATCCACTGCAGTACCCTTCCTGTTATACGTGCCTGATCCTCTAGCTTCTGCAGTAATCTCGTGTGAGGAACTGTGTCGAAGGCCTTCTTGCAGTCCAAGAAAATGCAATCAACCCACCCCTCTCTCTCGTGTCTTACTTCTGTTACTTTATCATAAAACTCCAGAAGGTGTGTGACACAGGATTTGCCTTCCATGAATCCGTGCTGGTTGTCGTTTATAATATTGCTCCATTCCAGGTGCTCCACCACTTTCCTCCTGATAATCTTCTCCATGACTTTGCATACAATACACGTCAGTGACACTGGTCTATAGTTTAGTGCCTCGTTTCTGTCTCCTTTCTTAAAAATGGGGACTACATTTCCCGTCTTCCATACCTCAGGTAGTTGCCCAGTTTCAAGGGATGTGTTGAAAATTGTGGTTAGTGGCACACACAGCGTCTCTGCTCCCTCTCTAAGGACCCAGGGAGAGATGTCCGGTCCCATCGCCTTTGAGGTATCAAGGTCACTTAACTGAGGAGGAGATGAAGAAGCTGCTGTGTGTATTTCATCCAACACTTGTTCGTATATCCCTTGTTGGTGTCCCCCTCTAGTCTGTCTTCCATGAGTCCTTCCTGTCTCCACTGTAAATATTTCCTTAAATCTCGTGTTGAGCTCCTCACATACCTCTTGATCGTTCCTTTGAGCTCCCCACCTTCCTTCCTTAGCCTGATTACCTGGTCTTTGACTGTTGTCTTCCTCCTAATGTGACTATACAGCAGTTTCGGGTCAGACTTGACTCTCGATGCTATGTTGTTTTCGTACTGTCGCTGGGCCTCCCTCCTTATCTGTGCATACTCGTTTCTGGCTCTTCGACTAATCTCTTTATTTTCCTGGGTCCTTTGTCTTCTGTACTTTTTCCATTCTCTAGTGCACTTAGTTTTTGCCTCCTTATACCTTCGGGTAAACCAAGGACTCGTTCTAGTCTTCCCATTATTTGTGTTGCCCTTGGGAACAAACCTTTCCTCTGCCTCCTTGTATTTTGTTGTTACGTATTCCATTTCCGTTTACCGACTGTGTGTGTGTGTGTATGTACTCACCTAGTTGTGGTTGCAGGGGTCGAGTCACAGCTCCTGGCCCCGCCTCTTCACTGGCCGCTACTGGGTCACTCTCCCTGCGCCATGAGCTTTATCATACCTCTGCTTAAAGCTATGTATGGAGCCTGCCTCCACTACATCGCTTCCTAAATTATTCCACTTCCCGACCACTCTGTGACTGAAGAAATACTTCCTAACATCTCTGTGATTCATCTGAGTCTTCAACTTCCAACTGTGTCCCCTTGTTGCTGTGTCCCATCGTGTGTCCCATTGTGTGTGTGTGTGTGTGAGAGAGAGAGACAATACTCCAGGCAGGACACAAGCAAGGAGTGGGCAAGGTGTAGGCGGATACCTGGTGCATAAACTGACGAATACAAACAAAAACTTAACCCAACAAGAGAAGAAGGATGCGGGAGTGAAGTATGTGGATCACCTTGAGAACCAGTCATTACTAAGATCATCTCCAGACTCAGTTGACGACAACATTGTCTCAGGGAAACTATTATTATTATTATTATTACATTCATAGGGAACCACTAAACCCGTACGGTCATACAGCGCCTGGGGGGAATGGAAGGCACTCAGACTCGATTCAAGGAACTGGAGCACAGGCCCATTTCCTTGGATCAAAAGCCCCTCACCAGCATCAAGGGTCTCAGGGAAACACTTTCTCATTTTAATACGTCTGTTTTTTAAATTTTTTTCGACGTTAATTTTAAACATTTCCTATTTCTTTCCAAATCGTATTTTCATTTACAAAAAATGTATATTTAACCACAACTCAGCAGATTAGATAAAAAGAGGATCCAGAAGTCTAGGATATACAGAGGACCTTCACCTTTAGCATTTAAATTACTGGAACTTCTTTTGGTTCCTCCGACTGTACTCCCTGGAACATAGACAAGAAAGATACATCATAATTTACACCTGGAAAATTCTGGAGGGATTGGTCCCAAATCTGCTCATAGAAAATCACTCCATATGAAAGCAAAAGGCTGGGCAGACGGTGCAAGACACATGCAATGAACGACAGGAGAGCAATGTGTACACTAAGAGACAACTCAATAAGTGTAAAAGGACCAAAACTTTTCAACTCCCTTCTTTCGTGCATAAAGGGAATTACCAAGAGACCCCTAGATGTCTTACAGAGGAAAGTGGATAAGTTCCTCATGTCTGTTCTGAACAGAAGCTGTGCTACTTTCGTTGGCCTACGTGCATCTAGCACCATCAGCCTGGTTGATCAGGTCATCAACCAGGAGGCCAGGTCTGGCACCGGGCCATGAGGGTGGTGACCCGACAGGAGCCAGTGACGGGTCACCATCTGGCAAATGCAGTCACGTGTCAGGACTTCGTTCCTGGTGAATATATCCTCCTCCTGCTCCTGCTCCTGCTCCTGCTCCTGCTCCTGCTCCTGCTCCTGCTCCTGCTCCTGCTCCTGCTCCTGCTCCTGCTCCTGTACCTGCGCTTCATGAAGAGTCTTCAAGACCACGGTGCTCATCGCCTGCACCTAGGCAGAGGGACTGATTACCTCGTCTTTTGTATAGGAAACAGGACAAGTGTTTCCTGACGCGGGTCTTAGTCACATAATGACCCGCCGTTGGAGCTTTTGGTCATCTGACCAAGGCCTTCTGCTGGCTTACCGGTCCACCCCTTTAAAATTGTGGTATAATTATGACCTTTAGTATATATGATGATTCTTAAACAACGGACAAAGTTCGCTGGTTACAAAACTGTCTGTTATTGTTGCTATCACAACAAGATAATCTAACCTCTATCTACCATAATTACTATTACCAACTACCACTTTCCATTATTAGTCCTTTAAATTGAGGATTTACGCATTTTAAAAATACATAATTATATTATCTGTCTCTAATGAATGCATTATGTATAATATATTCATGCAATATTGTTAAATGTTGGTGAATTACACGAGGATCATTTTTGTATTAGCTAAAAGTTTTATTTAACTATTCGTAAGCTCTCGAGATCTGACTTAAATCTCGAAAAAATAGTTAAGAAGGTGTTGATACTAGGAGAGCCTGTGGTATGTTGCTGAGGGTTAAGTTAGAAGCTGTGCAGATAACATGACTCTGGTAGTGTTGGCAGAGGAGGGTGCTTGAGGTAGACAGCTTCCCTTGTAAGTTCTTGAGCAAGACAAAACACTGATCTGTTATGATGATGATGGATAAGTAGACAGGATAACTCACGAAACCCATTCTGCATAATCTTGGATAAGTTAAGAAACCCATTCCAAATAAGTAACCCAGGATAACCAACACCATTATTCCATTTTCCTTGTCAAAGGCAGCTCTGAGGTCTGTCCCTGCTAAAAGTACTCAGAGAGGCTACAGCAGTATGGGTGCTTCTCCGAGGTAAGGACTCAAGGAGACTCGGTGGAAGAGGATGTTGCAAGTGAACATTGACCCTGTCAAAGATAATTCTCTCACACATGTAGAACATTAAGGACACGAGTCAAAATGTGTGTGGTTTTGTACTGGAACAGGCACTACGAGAGACTGTCCAGCGGTCAGGTAGGACGTCATCCTGCAAGCTGAACCTAAACAGATCAAGGAGAGGGTTGATGGGCATCTCACTGAAAAGTTTAAGTGAATTGTTATAGGTTATGCATATTCCTTTCGCCAGGTGAAAATGACTTTGTAAAATACTTGACGTATTCTCCTCGCCCTACTGAAGCCTCGCAACTCAGGCTCAGTTTTTATTAGCTCGGGTATGCTACCATCCTGCGTGGTGGAATATAACAGGGAGACATACCTAACCTTATTTCCCAGCACTTAACTCTGATAGAGACTAGTGTACCAGCACCATGCTGATGCACGTAATTGTGTTAAAACAAACAGGAAGCCAAGAAAGTTGTGTTAGTAATGTGACTCTGGTAAGAGGAGAAGAGGCTCCGTTGTGGGTGCTGAAGGAACCATCTGCCTTCTCTTACTTCTTTGTTTAAACCCAGCTGGTAGCTCTTGTAAACAACCAACAGTAGCAACTCTTGATGGTGTCTGCCTCTCTCCCTCCCACCATTCCCACGCCCGGCCAGCCTATTACACAATCTACACCTTGACATGGAACAAATTGCAAAAGAAATCATTTTTGTGATTATTTAACATGCCCTACCCATCACATAAAAAAAATGGAGATCAATATGAACAGTAGAATATTTCATTATTATACTGGGTTATCCTAGGTAATTTACACATATGTTACTGTACAAGATAATTTGTAAAAAACTTAAAGTTTTTTCTCTTTATTTCTGCTTCAGTCACGTCAGTCGTGTTCGTATTTAGACGTCATATGTAGTTTGACACTCAGAATATTTTATAAGTTTGTTTTTTTAAGTCTGACAAACATATAAATTTCCAGCCAAATTATTTAGTTTTTGGCTACTTGTTGGAAAACGTCCATTTAAATTATAGATGCTCAGAGTAGCAACCTACTGAAACAATAATAAAGAAAAATGAACATGACTGAAATAATAATAAAGAAAAATGAACATGACTGAAATAATAATAAAGAAAAATGAACATGACTGAAATAATAATAAAGAAAATGAACATGACTTAAACAATAATAAAGAAAAATGAACATGACTGAAATAATAATAAAGAAAAATGAACATGACTGAAATAATAATAAAGAAAATGAACATGACTGAAATAATAATAAAGAAAAATGAACATGACTGAAATAATAATAAAGAAAAATGAACATGACTGAAGCAATAATAAAGAAAAATGAACATGACTGAAGCAATAATAAAGAAAAATGAACATGACTGAAGCAATAATAAAGAAAAATGAACATGACTGAAGCAATAATAAAGAAAAATGAACATGACTGAAGCAATAATAAAGAAAAATGAACATGACTGAAGCAATAATAAAGAAAACTGTTGGTGCCTCTAGCATCTCCTGAACCTGTAATCCGTCTTTTATTATTCAACTAAAACAAGTTTATAAATGTCCCTTGAAAAATGGTCTGGTGACACCGACAAGATGTGGAAAAAGACATTTATATAAAGTTCAGGACATTTACTAGAGGAGACGTTTCGCCACGAGTGACCTCTTGTCCTGCAGCCGCCGCTAGTGGCGAAACATTGCCTATAATAAATGTCCTGAGCTGTACATAAGTGTCTTTTTCCACTCAAATATCTCTTATTAAGACCAGGCAAAAATTAGATGATGAAAGAACTAAGCTATGTTGGAGGACTGTTGTTGTTGTCCATACACATGAATGATGGTCTTCATAAAATCAAAAAGAGCGGTATATTGGGAGGGTCATCTCCATTATCTTCCAGCAATGCTGCGACGCCTGGTCACAGAGCGGGCCGCGGGGGCGTGTATCCCCGAAAAGGGCTTCAGGTATACGTATAGCCCCCTGGCTGTCTTCAAGAGGGAGCCGGACAGCCACCTTAAGTCAGTACCTGACCAGACGGGCTGTGGTTCGTACGTCGGTCTGCATTGCGGCCAACAGTAATAGCCTAGTTGATCAGGCCCTGATCCACTGTGAGGTCTGGGCCTCGGGGAGGGAGCGCTGATCCCCGGAACACCCTCCAGGTATACACTTGACTGCTGTCATCTGGAGAAGAAACTGCCAAGTAAACTCAATAAATCACGAAGAAAAAGAAAAGAAAAAGGCAACAAGAGCGTCACGCACTAATATGCAACGTGTATTTAAAAAAGATAAACACTAGGACATATTAGAAAACGTTTCGGTCGTGGGACCTTGATCAAGGTCCCAGGACAGAAACGTTTTCTATGTCCTAGTGTTTACTCACGTGCTTACTTAAACCAATTTGTCGGTATTAACTACCTAGGTTTATACCAAGAAACCTGTATGAACACACATGTTCAGTAAGTTAATGTGAAAGACCTGGAAAAAATTTCCTTCAAAAATATAAACCTTGCTTTCTCCAGACGGTGGTGCGAGTCAGCAGGCAATTTGTTAGTGCTAAAATCCTTGGTGTGACTTTCAGTGGTGTTTCTGAGCTCATTACTTAATCCCCCGAGGAAGCCCGAGTGTATCATTTAGCGGGTTATGGCGGTGGTGAGACTCCAGTGTGGCTGACAGGAAGCCACACCGACCTGGGTTAAGTTAGGTTAGGTCAGATTTGACAGGAAACAGGATAAGTGCTTCCTTAGTCATATGATGACCCACCACTGGAGCTTTTGGTCATCTGACCGACGCCTTCTACTGGCTTACCGGTCCACGTCTTTAAAAATTATAACCATTTTTTTTTGGAGGTCGGGGCCACTCGTTCCTCCATCTCAAAACTGAAAGGACCAAGATTCGATCCTCGGGTCAAAACATTTCCTTCTAGGGAGTTGGCTTCATGCTCAAGGGCTATTCCTGGTCCAAGGAAGCTGTGGTGGATATGTGGGACCAGGTTGACCAGGCTAGCACCAGACAAGCCTGGCCTATGGCCGGGCTCCGGGAGTAGAAAGACTCTCGAAACCCATCAAAGGTATATCCCTCATTACCTTCCATTCCCCAGGCGCTGTATGTCCCCCCTACGGGTTTAACGCTTCAGCACCACAATAAAACTAAGGTTACCCCCTTCTATAACCCCTACTGCCACCCCCCTACACGGTATCGTCTTTATTAAAATAACGTAAAACATTATCATACTACCTCAGTTACTGTCTTATCTACACCTCAGTTACTGTCTTATCTACACCTCAGTTACTGTCTTATCTACACCCCAGTTACCGTCTTATCTACACCTCAGTTACCGTCTTATCTACACCTCAGTTACTGTCTTATCTACACCTCAGTTACCGTCTTATCTACACCTCAGTTACCGTCTTATCTACACCTCAGTTACCGTCTTATCTACACCTCAGTTACTGTCTTATCTACACCTCAAAGACTAAAGGATATACTACATTCAACTTCTGTTACATAATTCCAGGTTCAACAGTAATCGTGTCTATAAGACGTAGGTTTCTGAACGTTCATTATGTTATTGCTATATAATACCGACAGGTTAATAAGGCACGTGTGAAACACCTGGCTAGTGTTATTATTAAGACGTTTCGCCAACCAGTGGCTTTTCGATTCCGTACGGATATTATATACATCATAACCACCGTGGAAATATAAACACAAAAGCAGTATAATGTGACCCTTTATTGACAACGTTTCGCCCACACAGTGGGTTGATCTGTTTGTGACTTGATAAAGCCCACTGCGTGAGCGAAACGTTGTCAATAAAGTGTCACATTATACTGCTTATGTGTTTATATTTCCATTGTGTCTATATTTTATGCCATTTATTTCCATAACCACCGTACTGAAAAGCCCACTGGTCGGCGAAACGTCCACAAAATGAAGACACTCAAGTGTTGCAGATGTTTCTTATTCATCAACTGGTCCGCAGTGTTTCAGAAGCAAGACTAAGTATTGCTGGAAAACAATGTGTAGAGCAAACCTGGTATTGCTACACAGGAGCTCACTCTTCGTAGAGCTTTATCAAGTAAAACTCTGTTTACATGCTACACAGGAGCTCTCTCTTCGTTGAGCTTTATCAAGTAAAACTCTGTTTACAGCGAATCGTCGTCTATAATACACTATTGCGTACACAGTCTGTGCCACAACAAACAATGGGCGGAAGTTAGTGCCAGTTATCCCCTTGAAGGGTCACGCTGGGTGACACCAATTAATTATAATTAGCTGAACATTAATTAAGCGGCTGCTGGTCATTCTGATTACTATAGTCCTACCCGCTAATTAATGTTTTCATTATAGCCTGTTAAATTATGTACACTTATTTTATCACAGAAACACAAGACGTGGAAGCAGCAGCAGCAGCAGTAGCAACAGTAGCAGCAGCTGCAGCAGCAGCAGTAGCAACAGTAGCAGCAGCTGCAGCAGCTGCAGCAGCAGCAATAGTAGCAGCAGTAGCAGCAGCTGCAGCAGCAGCAGTAGTAGCAGCAGTAGCAGAAGCTGCAGCAGCAGCAGTAGTAGCAGCAGTAGCAGCAGCAGCAGCGCCAGCAGAAGAGAAATAGCATAATCATCGGTAATATCAGAAGCTAAAGGAATAAATTATAAAGTTGACACATGGCCAGGAATATCTGACCCCAGCCAGCCAGCCAGCCAGCCAGCCAGCCAGCCAGCCAGCCAGCCAGCCAGCCAGCCAGCCAGCCAGCCAGCCAGCCAGCCAGCCAGCCAGGACGCCGCCATAGTTGAAAAACACTGGAAATCTCTCCTATGAATGTCACCTCTGTGTTAACACAAAGAGTATGCTCAGTATTTACTGTTAAAGTATAAATATTACGGCAGTCATACAAATTTTTATACACATCACACACATACACACACACACACTAATAAAAACTGATTACAGAAGAAAAAATGCCAAGATCCATACTATAAAAACATTAATTTATCCACATTAAAAGTCACCTACAAAGTCACCGAGGTTTTAACAGGTAATCCCGCCATTGTAAAAACCATACCCATGTTGAGGGTAGACAGTTAAAATATGGACTACAGTGAGTGAGACAACAAGTGAGAGAGAGAGAGAGAGACAACAAGTGAGAGAGAGAGAGAGAGAGAGGCAGGATGACTAGCCAGCAGGTAACCACGGGTCAGGTCAGTGTGTTAATACTCAACAGACAGAAAATTAACCTCAAAAGTGATGGTTCATGTAGAAAAAGATTAAACACACAGGTATTGTCAAACGCTTTATAATTAAGGATATGCTTAGGGTTAAAAAAAACACTGAAATCTTCCCTATGAGGATAGACTGACGGCCCTGAATCTGCACTCTCTAGAAAGGCGTAGAATCAGGGGGGATATGATTGAGGTGTATAAATGGAAAACAGGAATAAATAAAGGGGATGTAAATAGCGTGCTAAAATATCCAGCCAAGACAGGACTCGCAGTAATGGTTTCAAGTTGGAAAAGTTCAGATTCAGGAAGGATATAGGAAAGCACTGGTTTGGTAATAGAGTTGTGGATGAGTGGAACAAACTCCCGAGTACCGTCATAGAAGCTAAGACGTTGTGTAGTTTTAAAAATAGGTTAGATAAATACATGAGTGGGTGTGGGTGGGTGTGAGTTTGGACCTGACTAGCTTGTACTACTAGGTCAGATGCCGTACTAATTCCTTAAGTGGAAGTGACCTGACTACCTGGAGTTTACCTGGAAAGGGTTAACTCCAGGTGGTCAGGTCAAAGCAGGGGAGTGATGGACCTGCCTTGCATGGGTCAGTAGGCCTGCTGCAGTGTTCCTTTTATCTTATGTTCTAGAAGTGTACTATAGTGCGCAATCTGCAAAGCAGTCTTTGGCGCAGCATCACACAAACCCAGACACCAACACAACACTTCTTTGTACCTTGAGTAAATGTGAATCAGCACTCATGGATTTCCTGGGTCAGAGGATACACAAGGCACCGACTAATTATACAGAAATTATAGTTAAACAGTCCTGCAGCTGAGCCGTGGGCAATTTTCTTATAAATACATTACTCTCCATATTCTGTAATATGCTATCAGCTTTCTCTGGCACTTGGCACCCTTCTCGGCACAGAGTCCCGTTATTCTTGGGAGAGCCATTCACATGAACGGACCTTCCTGCAAGTCCTACTACATTTCTGCATCACTGCAAGCTCCTGATGATGTACTGATTGTAACTCAAAACCCTAGAGCTATCATTCAACCCCTGTAGTTGTTGTGCACATTACTCTAAGGACTTTTTCATCATATTATGATCTCAGTTACAATTACAATTAAAATAATAGATGAAGACCTCCCTTCTCCACAAACACACACACACACATATATATATATATATTTTATATATATATATATATATATATATATATATATATATATATATATATATATATATATATATATATACATATTTTTATATATATATATATATGTCGTGCCGAATAGGTAAAACTTGCTATTTTCGCTTAAATAGCAACGCACTTCTTGCCGAATAAGGCAAGCAAAAATTTGTGTATGCAATAATTTCGCAAAAATCATTCCGAAACTAACGAAAAAAAATATTTCAATGTCTTAATTATTAAATTATTGTAAACTTATCTAAAATATATTTAGTTGGATTAGGCTAAATTAAATTGTGCTTGTAAGGTTAGGTAAGTTTTCTAAGGTTCTTTTGATTCAAAATTATTAACTTTTGCATTAACATAACTGAAAAAAAAATATCTTTAAACGTATAAAAGAAAATTTTAGAAAGGACTTAATTTTAAAGGAGTTCTTGCTAATTGACCAATTATACATTTATATATATATATATATATATTATATATATATATATATATATATATATATATATATATATATATATATAATATAATCCTGCATCTAATCAATAAAGTGCAGTAAAGTGAATTCATTTTATTAATCCCTTTCCATAAGCACAAATAAGCCCTGTAATTTACACTCTTTCCCCGGGTGGTTGTTGATGGTAGTACAGTAACTGACATCAGTGGTGTGGTTGATGGTAGTACAGTAACTGACATCAGTGGTGTGGTTGATGGTAGTACAGTAACTGACATCAGTGGTGTGGTTGATGGTAGTACAGTAACTGACATCAGTGGGGTGGTTGTTGATGGTAGTACAGTAACTGACATCAGTGGGGTGGTTGATTGTAGTACAATAACTGACATCAGTGGGGTGGGTGTTGATGGTAGTACAGTAACTGACATCAGTGGGGTGGTTGTTGATGGTAGTACAGTAACTGACATCAGTGGGGTGGTTGTTGATGGTAGTACAGTAACTGACATCAGTGGGGTGGTTGTTGATGGTAGTACAGTAACCGACATCAGTGGGGTGGTTGATGGTAGTACAATAACTGACATCAGTTGGGTGGTTGATGATAGTACAATAACTGACATCAGTGGGGTGGTTGTTGATGGTAGTACAGTAACTGACATCAGTGGGGTGGTTGTTGATGGTAGTACATTAACTGACATCAGTGGGATGGTTGTTGATGGTAGTACAGTAATTGACATCAGTGGGGTGGTTGTTGATGGTAGCACAGTAATTGACATCAGTGGGGTGGTTGTTGATGGTAGTACAGTAACTGACAACAGTGGGGTGGTTGTTGATGGAGGTACAGTAACTGACATCAGTGGGGTGGTTGTTGATGGTAGTACAGTAACTGACATCAGTGGGGTGGTTGTTGATGGTAGTACAGTAACTGACATCAGTGGGGTGGTTGTTGATGGTAGTACAGTAACTGACATCAGTAGGGATGGTTGTTGATGGTAGTACAATAACTGACATCAGTAGGGTGGTTGTTGATGGAGGTACAGTAACTGACATCAGTGGGGTGGTTGTTGATGGAGGTACAGTAACTGACATCAGTGGGGTGGTTGTTGATGGTAGTACTGTAACTGACATCAGTGGGGTGGTTGTTGATGGTAGTACAATAACTGACATCAGTAGGGTGGTTGTTGATGGTAGTACAGTAACTGCCATCAGTGGGGTGGTTGTTAATGGTAGTACAGTAACTGACATCAGTGGGGTGGTTGTTGATGGTAGTACAGTAACTGACATCAGTGGGGTGGTTGTTGATGGTAGCACAGTAACTGACATCAGTGGGATGGTTGTTGATGGTAGTACAGTAACTGACATCAGTGGGGTGGTTGTTGATGGTAGTACAGTAACTGACATCAGTAGGGTGGTTGTTGATGGTAGTACAGTAACTGCCATCAGCGGGGTGGTTGTTAATGGTAGTACAGTAACTGACATCAGTGGGGTGGTTGTTGATGGTAGTACAGTAACTGACATCAGTGGGGTGGTTGTTGATGGTAGCACAGTAACTGACATCAGTGGGATGGTTGTTGATGGTAGTACAGTAACTGACATCAGTGGGGTGGTTGTTGATGGTAGTACAGTAACTGACATCAGTAGGGTGGTTGTTGATGGTAGTACAGTAACTGACATCATTGGGGTGGTTGTTGATGGTAGTACAGTAACTGACATCAGTGGGGTGGTTGTTGATGGTAGTACAGTAACTGACATCAGTGGGGTGGTTGTTGATGGTAATACAGTAACTGACATCAGTGGGGTGGTTGTTGATGGTAGTACAGTAACTGACATCAGTGGGGTGGTTGTCGATGGTAATACAGTAACTGACATCAGTGGGGTGGTTGTCGATGGTAGTACAGTAACTGACATCAGTGGTGTGGTTGTTGATGGTAGTACAGTAACTGACATCAGTGGGGTGGTTGTTGATAGTAGTACAGTAACTGACATCAGTGGGGTGGTTGTTGATGGTAGTACAGTAACTGACATCAGTGGGGTGGTTGTTGATGGTAGTACAGAACTGACATCAGTGGGGTGGTTGTTGATGGTAGTACAGTAACTGACATCAGTGGGGTGGTTGTTGATGGTAGTACAGTAACTGACATCAGTGGGGTGGTTGTTGATGGTAATACAGTAACTGACATCAGTGGGGTGGTTGTTGATGGTAGTACAGTAACTGACATCAGTGGGGTGGTTGTTGATGGTAGTACAGTAACTGACATCAGTGGGGTGGTTGTTGATGGTAGTACAGTAACTGACATCAGTGGGGTGGTTGTTGATGGTAATACAATAACTAACATCAGTGGGGTGGTTGTTGATGGTAATACAGAGCCGCCTTTATATTTAAGTATGAAGATAATAGTAATTAGTGAATATTGTAGGTGGTAATATTACTAGAATGAGACTAGCATTAGCGTTCATTACAACCACACAGATAATCTCTTATTACAAGAGTAATTAAGAACTTAATTACCACACCAGACAACACGTCATTACACGAGTAATTAAGAATTCGATCATAACAGAGGTATCAAATAATAATAATAGTTCATTAGAACCACCGGCGTCTCCAATGGTGAATACATGTACTTAGGTACCTGGCTTCACCTCTCTGTGGTGAGCACACTGACCTAGGTCTCCGGAGTACCTCACATCTACCTGGCTCTGTGGTGAGGTGCGCCAGGGCGTGCATCAGGGCGTGCATCAGGGCGTGGCCTCTATACTGAACCTGACTTTACAAAAACCTGTCACAGAGGAAAGTGATAAAATGCTGACTTACCACTACATGCAGCTACTAGCGTATAAGCTGTTGCGTACCACCACATGTAGCTGCTAGTGCATACGCTGCTGCGTACCACCACATGTAGCTGCTAGTGCATACGCTGCTGCGTACCACCCCATGTAGCTGCTAGTGCATACGCTGCTGCGTACCACCCCATGTAGCTGTTAGTGCATACGCTGCTGCGTACCACCCCATGTAGCTGCTAGTGCATACGCTGCTGCGTACCACCCCATGTAGCTGTTAGTGCATACGCTGCTGCGTACCACCACATGTAGCTGCTAGTGCATACGCTGCTGCGTACCACCCCATGTAGCTGCTAATGCATACGCTGCTGCGTACCACCCCATGTAGCTGCTAGTGCATACGCTGCTGCGTACCATAACATGTAGCTGCTAGTGCATATGCTGCTGCGTACCACCCCATGTAGCTGCTAGTGCATATGCTGCTGCGTACCACCCCATGTAGCTGCTAGTGCATACGCTGCTGCGTACCACAACATGTAGCTGCTAGTGCATACGCTGCTGCGTACCATAACATGTAGCTGCTAGTGCATACGCTGCTGCGTACCACCACATGTAGCTGCTAGTGCATATGCTGCTGCGTACCACCCCATGTAGCTGCTAGTGCATACGCTGCTGCGTACCACCCCATGTAGCTGCTAGTGCCTACGCTGCTGCGTACCACCCCATGTAGCTGCTAGTGCATATGCTGCTGCGTACCACCACATGTAGCTGCTAGTGCATACGCTGCTGCGTACCATAACATGTAGCTGCTAGTGTATACACTGTTGCGTACCACATGTAGCTGCTAGTGCATACACTGCTGCGTACCATAACATGTAGCTGCTAGTGCATACGCTGCTGCGTACCACCCCATGTAGCTGCTAGTGCATACGCTGCTGGTACCACCCCATGTAGCTGCTAGTGCATACGCTGCTGCGTACCATAACATGTAGCTGCTAGTGCATACGCTGCTGCGTACCACCACATGTATCTGCTAGTGCATACGCTGCTGCGTACCACCCCCATGTAGCTGCTAGTGTATACGCAGCTACTAGGACCATCACCTCCACCTCTCCTCCACCTTCGTCCTTCAATACTCAGTATGCACCTCACCTCTCCTGCTTCCCTCCGTCCCTGCCAATAACCTCTACCACATTTTCTTCAAATTTTCCTTACCCACAGCACTCGTTCCCTAACAGCGTCCCTCAGTCTTCCCTACCCACTCCTCCCACTCACTACCAGTCATCAATCCATCTCCATTTCCCCACCCACCTATTAGTTGACCTCAAACTACCCATCACTAGTCAAATGCACCTCCATTTTCCCGCCCACCTATAAGGTAAAGACCTGTAGTACTTCACAGCCTAGTAGGACATGTGGTGAGAGCCTAGTAAGCCTAGAGGTCGCTCAATAACAGCCTAGTAGGACATGTGGTGAGAGCCTAGTAAGCCTAGAGGTCGCTCAATAACAGCATAGTTGGACATGTGGTGAGAGCCTAGTAAGCCTAGAGGTCGCTCAATAACAGCCTAGTAGGACGTGTGGTGAGAGCCTAGTAAGCCTAGAGGTCGCTCAATAACAGCCTAGTTGGACATGTGTGGTGAGAGCCTAGTAAGCCAGAGGTCGCTCAATAACAGCCTAGTAGGACATGTGTGGTGAGAGCCTAGTAAGCCAGAGGTCGCTCAATAACAGCCTAGTAGGACATGTGTGGTGAGAGCCTAGTAAGCCAGAGGTCGCTCAATAACAGCCTAGTAGGACATGTGTGGTGAGAGCCTAGTAAGCCTAGAGGTCGCTCAATAACACACTCAAAGTTTTCAATGCTAACACTTGTATATTTCAGAAGTACTTTTAAAACTATACTTAAGTCTAACAATAGCATTACAAAATAATATGATCTTACTCCACTGCTCCGACGCACTTGACTAAAACAGACAGGAGTGAAAAACGGAAATTCCTGGAACAAGAAGCATACGCTGGGACATAAACAAGACTGCCACCACTAGTCCCCTTTCATTTACCAGCTGATGTCAATGTAATCTCATTGTTTGATACGTAAGAACATGAGAATACAGGAACATTGCAGTTGGCTTATTGGCCAAAAGTAGTACGTATTTGAGGCGATCAGTCCCTCAGCCTTGACTTTAAGAGTATTAACCCTGGAAGGTCACACAAGTCACAAAGAAGAATTTAAGAGTATTAACCCTGGAAGGCCAAAGGATATGTACACGTAGAGGTCTCGATGTTTATATATTGGTAGTTTACTTTAATCCCTATTTTAGGTATTAAAGTATTCTTGACTGGTGGTGAACAGGAACCTTGACCTCTGATATACCTTTGATAAGTTTCGAGAGGTTTTTTTACTCCCAGCCTTAATGACCCTCGTGTAGCCGACAGGCTTTAAACCCCATTAACCGACCAACCCAGAGGGCTAGTAACCAAGAATAACCCAAGAAAAGCAGTTGGAGTTCTTAGGCCCTTGCCAGTATGTGAACTACAACACTCACCTAACTACTAGCTAGGTATCGGTTAGGTTAAAGGGCAAATGTGCAACTAATGTGACATTTTACTGCGGCAACGTTTCGCTCTCCAGAAGCTTTGTCAAGCCAATACCAGGTAGCCAATACCAGGTAGCCAATACCAGGTAGCCAATACCAGGTAGCCAATACCAGGTACCTATTTACAGGTGATGTAAGTGCAAGGAAACTTCCCCACACATCTCTCCTTGCCCGAGGATTGAACTCGAGTTCCTTTGGTTGCGAGCCAAACGCGAAACAACCAGGTGAGTTAGATGGATGTTCATGTTGTTTCCTTAATTACATCCCACAAGGGAGTACCCGGATGTCGGTGAAGGGCTCGGGATTTAGGGAATTTGGGCTGCCTTCCACTTTGATCAAACCTGACTACTTCTCATTTCCAAGGTGCTGCATGACCCCCTACGGGTTTAACGCTTCCCAATAATACCTGGAGTATACCTGGAGAGTTTCGGGGGTCAACGCCCCCCGCTGCCCGGTCTGTGACCAGGCCTCGCGATGGATCAGGGCCTGATCAACCAGGCTGTTAAAAATCATAATAATAATAATGGGAAGTGGAAAAGAATCCTTCCTCCGTAAGCCATGCGTGTCGTAAGAGGCGACTAAATGCCGGGAGCGAAGGGCTAGTAACCCCTTCTCCGGTATAAATTACTAAATGTAAAAAGAAAAACTTTCGTTTTTCTTTTAAGGTCACTCTGCCTTGGAGGGAGACAGTCAGTACGTTAAATAACAATAATAATAATAATAATAATAATAATAATAAAATCCTCAACTCACTAACATGTAAAGGCTAGTGTGTAGTCGTGCGTTTATCTACATTATGTACTTTTTTAAGTGTCCATAACATGTGTGAGCTAAAGACCACTGTAAAAAAAATTGTATTATGTATCCAAAGCCAAAAAAAAAAAAAAGGTGATTCGACTAGCGAGGAGCGGTGGAGACGCAGAGCCGCCGCCCGTCTGGTCGGCGCCCCCACCAAACCTGGTTCCCGTTCCTCTCTAAGGCAACAAACATGGCTGTTATTCCTCTCTAAGGCAACAAACATGGTTGTTATTAATCTCTAAGGCAACAAACATGGTTGTTATTCCTCTCTAAGGCAACAAACATAGTTGTTATTCCTCTCTAAGGCAACAAACATGGTTGTTATTCCTCTCTAAGGCAACAAACATGGTTGTTATTCCTCTCTAAGGCAACAATCATGGTTGTTATTCCTCTCTAAGGCAACAAACATGGTTGTTATTCCTCTCTAAGGCAACAAACATAGTTGTTATTCCTCTCTAAGGCAACAAACACGGTTGCTGCTTCTCTCTAAGGCAACAAACATAGTTGTTATTCCTCTCTAAGGCAACAAACACGGTTGCTGCTTCTCTCTAAGGCAACAAACATGGTTGTTATTCCTCTCTAAGGCAACAAACATGGTTGTTATTCCTCTCTAAGGCAACAAACATGGTTGTTATTCCTCTCTAAGGCAACAAACATGGTTGTTATTCCTCTCTAAGGCAACAAACATAGTTGTTATTCTTCTCTAAGGCAACAAACACGGTTGCTGCTTCTAAGGCAACAAACATGGTTGTTATTCCTCTCTAAGGCAACAAACACGGTTGCTGCTTCTCTCTAAGGCAACAAACATGGTTGTTATTCCTCTCTAAGGCAACAAACATGGTTGTTATTCCTCTCTAAGACAACAAACATAGTTGTTATTCATCTCTAAGGCAACAAACATGGTTGTTATTCCTCTCTAAGGCAACAAACATGGTTGTTACTCCTCTCTAGGCAACAAACATGGTTGCTGTCCTCTCCAAGGCAACAAACATGGTTGCCGGTCCTCTCCAAGCAACAAACATGGTTGTTATTCCTCTCTAAGGCAACAAACATGGTTGTTATTCCTTTCTAAAGCAACAAACATGGTTGTTATTCCTCTCTAAGGCAACAAACAAAGTTGTTATTCCTCTCTAAGGCAACAAACACGGTTGCTGCTTCTCTCTAAGGCAACAAACATGGTTGTTATTCCTCTCTAAGGCAACAAACATGGTTGTTATTCCTCTCTAAGGCAACAAACATGGTTGTTATTCCTCTCCAAGGCAACAAACATAGTTGTTATTCCTCACTAAGGCAACAAACACGGTTGCTGCTTCTAAGGCAACAAACATGGTTGTTATTCCTCTCTAAGGCAACAAACACGGTTGCTGCTTCTCTCTAAGGCAACAAACATGGTTGTTATTCCTCTCTAAGGCAACAAACACGGTTGCTGCTTCTCTCTAAGGCAACAAACATGGTTGTTATTCCTCTCTAAGGCAACAAAAATAGTTGTTATTCCTCTCTAAGGCAACAAACACGGTTGCTGCTTCTCTCTAAGGCAACAAACATAGTTGTTATTCTTCTCTAAGGCAACAAACACGGTTGCTGCTTCTCTCTAAGGCAACAAACATGGTTGTTATTCCTCTCTAAGGCAACAAACATGGTTGTTATTCCTCTCTAAAGCAACAAACATGGTTGTTATTCCTCTCTAAGGCAACAAACATGGTTGTTATTCCTCTCTAAGGCAACAAACATAGTTGTTATTCTTCTCTAAGGCAACAAACACGGTTGCTGCTTCTAAGGCAACAAACATGGTTGTTATTCCTCTCTAAGGCAACAAACACGGTTGCTGCTTCTCTCTAAGGCAACAAACACGGTTGTTATTCCTCTCTAAGGCAACAAACATGGTTGTTAGTTCTCTCTAAGGCAACAAACATGGTTGCTGTTCTCTCTAAGGCAACAAACATGGTTGTTTTCCTCTCTAAGGCAACAAACATGGTTGTTATTCCTCTCTAAGGCAACAAACATGGTTGTGTTTCTCTCTAAGGCAACAAACATGTTGTTATCTCTCTCTAAGGCAACAAACATGGTTGTTATTCCTCTCTAAGGCAACAAACATGGTTGTTATTCCTCTAAGGCAACAAACATGGTTGCTGCTTCTCTCTAAGGCAACAAACACGGTTGCTTCTTCTCTCTAAGGCAACAAACACGGTTGTTATTCCTCTCTAAGGCAACAAACATGGTTGCTCTTCTCTCTAAGGCAACAAACATGGTTGTTATTCCTCTTAAGGCAACAAACATGGTTGTTTCTCTCTAAGGCAACAAACATGGTTGTTATTCCTCTCTAAGGCAACAAACATGGTTGTTATTCCT
The DNA here is from genome assembly GCA_009830355.1 of Cherax destructor. Lineage (NCBI taxonomy): Eukaryota > Metazoa > Arthropoda > Malacostraca > Decapoda > Parastacidae > Cherax > Cherax destructor. Next base: position 43,508 of record WNWK01001049.1, on the reverse strand, counting down.
TCTAAGGCAACAAACATGGTTGTTGCTTCCTCTAAGGCAACAAACATGGTTGTTATTCTCTCTAAGACAACAAACATAGTTGTTATTCCTTCTCTAAGGCAACAAACACGGTTGCTGCTTTCTCTAAGGCAACAAACATTGTTGTTACTCCTCTCTAAGGCAACAAACATGGTTGTTATTCCTCTCTAAGGCAACAAACATGGTTGTTATTCCTCTAAGACAACAAACATAGTTGTTATTCCTCTCTAAGGCAACAAACATGGTTGTTATTTCTCTCTAAGGCAACAAACACGGTTGCTGCTTCTCTCTAAGGCAACAAACATAGTTGTTATTCCTCTCTAAGGCAACAAACACGGTTGCTTGAAAAATTTCCTCTAAGGCAACAAACATGGTTGTTATTCCTCTCTAAGGCAACAAACACGGTTGTCTTTCCTCTAAGACAACAAACATAGTTGTTATTCCTCTCTAAGGCAACAAACACGGTTGTTTTCTCTTAAGGCAACAAACACGGTTGTGTTCTCCAGGCAACAAACATTTTTATTCCTCTCTAAGGCAACAAACACGGTTGCTGCTTCTCTCTAAGGCAACAAACACGGTTGCTGCTATTCCTCTCTAAGGCAACAAACATAGTTGCTTATTCTCTCTAAGGCAACAAACATGTTGTTATTCCTCTTAAGGCAACAAACACGGTTGCTGCTTTCCCTTTTCCTTAAGGCAACAAACAGGTTGCTGCTTCTCTCTAAGGCAACAAACACGGTTGCTGCTTCTCTCTAAGGCAACAAACATAGTTGTTATTCCTCTCTAAAGCAACAAACACGGTTGTTCCAAAGCAGTTGCTCTTTCTAAGGCAACAAACACGGTTGTTATTCCTCTCTAAGGCAACAAACATGTGTTGCTGCTTCTCTCTAAGGCAACAAACAGGTTGTTTCCTTAAACAAAATGCTTTCTCTCTAAGGCAACAAACAGGTTGCTGTTCCTCTCTAAAGCAACAAACACGGTTGTTATTCCTCTCTAAGGCAACAAACACGGTTGCTGCTTCTCTCTAAGGCAACAAACACGGTTGCTGCTTCTCTCTAAGGCAACAAACATAGTTGTTATTCCTCTCTAAGGGAACAAACACGGTTGCTGCTCTTAAGGCAACAAACACGGTTGTTATTCCTCTCTAAGGCAACAAACACGGTTGCTGCTTCTCTCTAAGGCAACAAACACGGTTGCTGCTTCTCTCTAAGGCAACAAACACGGTTGCTGCTTCTCTCTAAGGCAACAAACATAGTTGTTATTCCTCTCTAAAGCAACAAACACGGTTGTTATTCCTCTCTAAGGCAACAAACACGGTTGCTGCTTCTCTCTAAGGCAACAAACATGGTTGCTGCTTCTCTCTAAGGCAACAAACACGGTTGCTGCTTCTCTCTAAGGCAACAAACACGGTTGTTATTCCTCTCTAAGGCAACAAACATGGTTGCTGCTTCTCTCTAAGGCAACAAACACGGTTGCTGCTTCTCTCTAAGGCAACAAACACGGTTGTTATTCCTCTCTAAGGCAACAAACACGGTTGCTGCTTCTCTCTAAGGCAACAAACATGGTTGCTGCTTCTCTCTAAGGCAACAAACATGGTTTCTGCTTCTCTCTAAGGCAACAAACACGGTTGTTATTCCTCTCTAAGGCAACAAACATGGTTGCTGCTTCTCTCTAAGGCAACAAACATGGTTGCTGCTTCTCTCTAAGGCAACAAACATGGTTGTTATTCCTCTCTAAGGCAACAAACATGGTTGTTATTCCTCTCTAAGGCAACAAACATGGTTGCTGCTTCTCTCTAAGGCAACAAACACGGTTGCTGCTTCTCTCTAAGGCAACAAACACGGTTGTTATTCCTCTCTAAGGCAACAAACATGGTTGCTGCTTCTCTCTAAGGCAACAAACACGGTTGCTGCTTCTCTCTAAGGCAACAAACATGGTTGCTGCTTCTCTCTAAGGCAACAAACACGGTTGTTATTCCTCTCTAAGGCAACAAACATGGTTGCTGCTTCTCTCTAAGGCAACAAACATGGTTGCTGCTTCTCTCTAAGGCAACAAACATGGTTGCTGCTCTTAAGGCAACAAACCTAGTAAAGGTAACTTTCCGTCACCATCTGAGGACCTGTTTGGCGCCGACACGGACCTATTTTTTGTGTAAATAAGACATAAAAGGGGCTGGGCAGGAGATCGTCATATGAGGATTTAGCTCTCCAGATTGAGTGAAAAAAAAAATGACATTCTTCTCAGAGTGTTATGATGCTGGTGTAGAACTCTTTACCTCAAGAACTAGCACTCTCTTCCCCTCCCTCGAATCGAACCTGATTACCTCTCGTTCCTAGAAGTTGCAGAACCTTCACTGATTTAACACTTTCCAGTGAATATAATAATCTGCAATACGCTGCCACTTAACTGCATTCTCATCAAAAGTATTTATTAAACCGTATCAAAGGCGGATAAAAATGAAAACAAATGCCCGTCTATCAGATGTTAATGTAAAATATCAGGTGACCCTTACAAACTTCTACATCCTCTCAGTATATACTTAGCTTTACTTTCCCCTGTGTTTCTTAATAGTTCTTACTTATATTTCCTTTTCAATTTATGACGCCTAGTCTGAAACCTGTCCGCGCGGACGATGATCCCAGAAAAAAAACATTAATATATATATATATATATATATATATATATATATATATATATATGTGTGTGTGTGTATGTGTGTATGTGTGTGTGTGTGTGTGTTACCATTTTGTCCTAGGCACATGTCGATTAGACACTAGGCCTGTTGTATGTGTGTGTGTGTGTATGTGTGTGTAAGGAAACACTTCGAAATGTTTCCGCCCCGCCAGGAATTGAACCCGGCCCCTCCGTGCGTGAAGCAAGAGCTTTACCCACTAGGCCACCGGGGGCCTATCAAACGACACTGGTGTGTTGTGTGTGTGTATGTGTGTGTGTGTGTGTGTGTGTGTGTGTGTGTGTGTGTGGTGTGTGTGTGTGTGTGTGTGTGTGTGTGTTTTATAATATAATAAAAGCTGCCAATACCGGTAATGAAGAAGCCAAGCCAGGACGGCCTCTTCGCAAGACAAAACTGTAAGTCATTACTCATCATGTTGGCCAAGTGATTGATCGTGTAGACCTGGACAGCATACTGATGATCACCTCCCTTACTAACCACTAGCTACATACTTCTGAATTATATAAAGAGAGTATATACCGATATATATGCACATCTTAGTGAATATACAACGATTACTTACTTTAATCACAATTTTTGGGATTAAAGTGAGAATTTTCGATATTTGTGTACGGGTGATTAGTGACCTTAATGACCCACGTGCAGTCAATACGCTTTTAACCTAATAAATTATGCAAATATAATCGAGGCTGATTATTATATAATTCACTGTCAACCTTTTTTAAGGGAACACTGACCGAAATCGCAATATTTCACGACGTTAAATTGAAGTAATATAACTCGTTTTAGTTAATAATAATAATAATGATAGTCTTCCCTGGCAGGTAAAGAATACAAAGTCATGCGTTTTGTTTACCTCTGAGGTAGCCTCTTTTCTTACCTGATTTTATTATACTCCCCTTGCATCTAATTAAGCCTATCATGTTTCATTCTCTCCCTCTCTTTTCTGCCTTTTTTCCTCCCTACGTGTCCTGTACCTTTCCAAGTGCCATTCTTCACCTCAACTTCCATACATCGTCCCATCATTTATCCTATACTTTCTCAACTTTTAACTAGTTTTATAATAAATGAGTCTGCAGTTGGCCAGATTTAAAAATGCACAGACATGTAGACTGCTAGTGTAAGGTGGACGAACACACAACTACCCCCACCCCCAAAAGTCTATCCTCACCACCCCCACATCCACAAGTCTAGCCTCACCACCCCCACATCCACAAGTCTATCCTCACCACCCCACATCCACAAGTCTACCTCACCACCCCACCCCAAAGTCTACCTCACCACCCCACATCCACAAGTCTAGCCTCACCACCCCACATCCACAAGTCTATCCTCACCACCCCCACATCCACAAGTCTATCTTCACCACCCCCACATCCACAAGTCTAGCCTCACCACCCCCATATCCACAAGTCTATCCTCACCACCCCCACATCCACAAGTCTATCCTCACCACCCCCATATCCACAAGTCTATCCTCACCACCCCCATATCCACAAGTCTAGCCTCACCACCCCCACATCCACAAGTCTATCCTCACCACCCCCATATCCACAAGTCTAGCCTCACCACCCCACATCCACAAGTCTAGCCTCACCACCCCACATCCACAAGTCTATCCTCACCACCCCCATATCCACAAGTCTAGCCTCACCACCCCCACATCCACAAGTCTATCCTCACCACCCCCATATCCACAAGTCTAGCCTCACCACCCCCACATCCACAAGTCTATCCTCACCACCCCCATATCCACAAGTCTAGCCTCACCACCCCCACATCCACAAGTCTAGTCTCACCACCCCCACATCAAAAGTCTATCCTCACCACCCCCATATCCACAAGTCTAGCCTCACCACCCCCACATCCATATGTCAGGCCTCACCACCCCCACATCCATATGTCAGACCTTCCCCCACACCTGTCAGGGTTCAAGACGCCGCCAGATGGGACCACCGTCTCACACCTGTCCCTCCTGGCCGTTTTTCCCCTATCTTCTACCTGGCCTTTGTTTTCCACCCACCACCTGTCGCCTGAATACCAGCCTGAACTGTCCATACCAGATAAATGGCCCTCTTGGCTCACTCACACACACACAAAAAAAAAAAAAAAAAACAATAATTACAATACTTCATTACCATCTTTAAGTTTGTTCCTGACAAGACAGTTTCTTAATGACTTGTGTGAGGTGACACAACACAAGACAGCTGCTACCATCTATGCTCACCACAAAACATTCTTTGCCACAACGATAACTTATTCCTCCTCTTTCTCCGCATCCGGAAACTTCAGACTACGTTTCAGTTCTCCCTGAACCATTATCAAGTAGCGACTTGATAGTAGTCTTGAAGTAGTAGTAGTAGTGACATTCATCGAGCACTACTTTGAGCGTATTAGTCACTCAGGGCTCACAGATATAATTATAACGAATAAAGAAGCTAGAACAATACACATATAACCTGAACTTACGAAAGTGTAACTTATCACGACGTTTCGGTCCGACTTGGAACATTAACAAGTGACAAAGAAGAGCGAAGGGGATGGGAAGCAGAATATATAAGAGGAGAGGGCGGGGAACGAGAGTGATGGAACGGGAGAAGGGAGTAATAGTAGTGGCAATGATAGTAGTGGTAGTGCAGCGATGATAGAGGTAGAAATAAAAACGCAGTAGCAGTAGTGAAAAAAGTGGCAGAGAATGGAGTGTTAGCGAAGAAATAGTAGCAATAGTAATAGTGGAGGTAGTCTATAAGAACAAGAAAACAGAGGAGCACTGCAGGAGAGCTCATGACCCAAGGGGGCAAGGGCAAAATTTCCCCTTAGGGCAGAGCCCACCTAGGTAGAAGACTGGGAAAGTAATGAAAATATAGGAAAGGTGAAGAGGTAAGACGAGAAGGAGATAAAGGTCAGGTCAAGTCACGAGTGTTCTGAGATGATCTGAAGAGATTTTTTCTTGTAGTCTTTGATGAAAAAGGAAGGAAAATATAGATGAACGAAGGTCTGGTGTAAGTGCATTACTCGTCAAGAAACTCACGACTACAAATGTTCTCACACACTTCTATTGCAGTCAAGACTAAGAGCAAAAGAGGCATCATCATCGGATATTTCCAAAGAGCATAATACCGAATTTGTAGTCCTGAGTTTCTTGACTAGGAATGTACGTACACCAGACCTTCACTGATCTACATTTCCTTCTTTTTTCATCAAAGACTACAAGGAAAGAGCTCTTCAGATCATCAATTCTCTACGCACCAACACCACTCCTAACAAAGTTATTATCCTTCCTAACAGTCAGGTTGCATTGAACGTTTCTAAGGTACTCGTACAAGCTAACATTAGAGTCACCATCGCATCCAGCACTTCCATAAGGAATCTAACCAGGACAAAATCGAACCACCATGAACCAGCCAATGCAGGAGTTTACACTATACTTTGTGGAGGCTGTGGCAGAATATATGTAGGTGAAGCAGCAAGGAACCTCGAAACACGTCTCAATGAACACATTAACGTATGTACGAACGATAACTTGATTTGGTGGTCCTGTGGGTTAAAGCGTCATGTGGTTCTTGCTTACCACGAGGCGGGTGGTAAGTTAGTTTCCAGGAAAGATAGTTTCCAGGAAAGGCCATCTCACTCGCTCCCTCCCCAACCCGCCTTCATCCCACATCAACATTGTCCACATATTTGTTCAATCATTTTCAATTCACAGGAATTTCTCCTCTCAGCTGGGGCATTTGCGTCTCACCCGTGACATACACTTGACGCTGTTACAACATACATACCAGCGTTACATCATAACACCCACCACCTGGAGTCGCTTCCGGAGGTCACCGCCCCAGCGGTCCGGTACCAGACCAGGCTTCCTGGCCTGATGAACCAAACTATTAGTGTTCACCTCTCGCAGTACAACGTATGCATCACAACCCTGCGGGTCAGGAACTGTTGTGAAGATCTGTCGAATTCCCTCTTGAAGGGATGATGTTGAAGAGTTGTGGTCCCTTAACACTTGAGTTATCTCTTTGTACTCGTCGCTCCTCTGCTTTTCACTGGAGGTATCCTGCCTCTTATTACAACCTTGGTATTATAATATGGTACCTCCATGCAGTACCACACCGTCCCCACACACACACATATCCAGTACCACACCGTCCCGCCACACACACATCCAGTACCACACCGTCCCCCACACAGATTTACTACGAAACAGTCCTGGAGCTAAAAATCAATGACCGTCGAAGAAATACTACATGCTTACAACACTGGATTACAGGGGAACCAGGGGAGACATGATTACGACGTACAAGATACCCAATTAAGGGGCAATAATGGAAGGTAAAGACGCAAATATATAAAAGGAATATCATTAAGTATTCGTACCTCTGTTCGCAAATTACGTGAAATTACTGAGGCGAAAATCCGGGACCTAACACTCGTCACTGTGTGTCAAGAACCATTCCCTTGAAACATTAAAATTTGTCAGGTCACTGAGCCTTTCTTACTTTTTCCCTTCCTGTCTATTCATAGCTTTTTTCACTGCTCTAATCTACCCCAGTCCCCCTCCCCAGCAAAAATGAAAAGAGAAGACCGGGAAAGGCTAGAATATGAACAAGAAACATGATTGGTCAGAAAAGAGGCCACTTAAAATCAAACCAGCAATTTGAGAAAATCAAGGTTATGTAAATTGGGCATTTATAAGTTGTATCTGGATGTTAGAAAGTGATATTAGGCAAGACTGAAAGGAAAGTTTTAAGGTGTGTAACAACTCTAGCCTCACAGCACACCCGTTATCTAAGGTCAAGTTATTTCCCATGTGGACAAAAATTTTGCATTTCAAGATATGACTAATATTATTCTTTTTTATTTTGACTAAAAGAGGGATACCTATTTTTGAAATGCAGTTAAAACAAATCGTGATAATATTGTATTAAAATCTGACTCCGTAAAAACACCGAGTTAACAAAGACACTTTAAGAGAGAAGTCTGAGGAAATCTGAAGCGTCGACAGTGATATAGACAGAGCTACGTGACGGCACTCAGTCTGAAGCCACGAGGAGGGTTCAAGAGCTGCAATTTAGGGTGACTTGTCTATATGGTTCAAGTTTCCCTCTCCAAAGTGCGGGTTGTGTACAATATCACACCATTAATATTTTTTTTCATAGAAAGAAGAAGAAGAAGGCAGGTGAAGTGAATCTGACAGTCTGGGGCTCCAGTCCAAAGTAAGACACAACTTTCCAGAGGCAGAGAAGTAGGAAAAGCCTGGCAGCCCCTCAGTGTGAACCTTCAGGCAACTCCACATGAATCATGGAGGGGATCAACCAGATTAAATGATTCACTCAGCTGACTCACTCTTAGTGGGAGGCAAGGCAGATACAGGGATGCACATAGCATGACGGTACGTGTTAGACGAAGGGTCTAGTAGGTGGCAGGGTGTAGAGAGGGCAGTGGGTGGTATATGAGCAGTGGGTGGTATAATATGAGCAGTGGGTGGTATAATATGTGCAGTGGGTGGTATAATATGGGTTGTGGGTGGTATAATATGTGCAGTGGGTGGTATAATATGGGTTGTGGGTGGTATAATATGAGCAGTGGGTGGTATAATATGAGCAGTGGGTGGTATAATATGGGTTGTGGGTGGTATAATATGAGCAGTGGGTGGTGTAATATGGGCAATGGGTGGTATAATATGGGTAGTGGGTGGTATAATATGAGTAGTGGGTGGTATATGGGCAGTGGGTGGTATAATATGAGCAGTGGGTGGTATAATATGAGCAGTGGGTGGTATAATATGGGTAGTGGGTGGTATATGAGCAGTGGGTGGTATAATATGAGCAGTGGGTGGTATAATATGAGCAGTGGGTGGTATAATATGGGTAGTGGAAATGGTATAATATGAGCAGGGTGGTATAATATGAGCAGTGGTGGTATAATATGGTTGTGGGGGTATATGAGCAGTGGGTGGTATAATATGAGCAGTGGGTGGTATAATATGGGTAGTGGGTGGTATAATATGAGCAGTGGGTGGTATAATATGAGCAGTGAGTGGTATAATATGGGTTGTGGGTGGTATAATATGAGCAGTGGGTGGTATAATATGAGCAGTGGGTGGTATAATATGGGTAGTGGGTGGTATAATATGAGCAGTGGGTGGTATAATATGGGCAGTGAGTGGTATAATACGAGCAGTGGGTGGTATAATATGGGTTGTGGGTGGTATATGAGCAGTGGGTGGTGTAATATGGGCAATGGGTGGTATAATATGGGTAGTGGGTGGTATAATAAGAGCAGTGGGTGGTATAATATGGGCAGTGGGTGGTATAATATGAGCAGTGGGTGGTATAATATGGGTAGTGGGTGGTATAATATGAGTAGTGGGTGGTATAATATGAGTAGTGGGTGGTATAATATGAGTAGTGGGTGGTATAATATGGGTAGTGGGTGGTATATGAGCAGTGGGTGGTATAATATGGGTAGTGGTGGTATAATATGAGCAGTGGGTGGTGTAATATGGGCAGTGGGTGGTATAATATGGGTAGTGGGTGGTATAATATGAGTAGTGTGTGGTATAATATGGGCAGTGGGTGACAGGGTGGGTGGTAATAAACAGAGGGTAGTGGGTGACGAGCTATAGAGGCCAGGTAACGTACAGAGTACCACAGGGGGTGACGATGCGAGAGGCATGCTGATAGCTGTGTAAGTTGATTTAGGTATACGTACACATAAATACAGTTACACAAATTATCATACATAGTAACAACAGTAAGTTGATTTAGGTATACGTACACATAAATACACATACACAGATCAGCACACATAGTGGCCGGGTCACCATTTGGAGAAGACCCGGGTCGGACATACCGGCGAACCTACAACAACAACAACAGCACACATAGTAACATATAATAACCAAAAAAAAAAAAGTCAGAAAAAGTGACTTACATCCATTCTGGCTCCAGTGGTATGAGTACCACGGGTGTGGATCAAGGCCAGTACCACGGGTGTGGATCAAGGCCAGTACCACGGGTGTGGATCAAGGCCAGTACCACGGGTGTGGATCAAGGCCACAACGACACCGCCTCACTTCCCATGGTGGCTCACGCAGAAACAACACACACCAGCAACGACGTAACGACTACTTCTAAAACTCACGTTTTACTTCGTTTATCTAATTTTCTACTTAACCCCCCCCCCCACGATCACCCAGCTGTAGTGACGCAACCAGCCGTGAATTTGACCTCGCTGTCATTACCAGTCATTACTGTCACTCGTCAGGAGAGTAATTTTCTCCTGGCTCAAGGGTCAGCTTAGGGAATCATACTTAACACCCTCGAGGTGGTACGGTCACCCTCGCGATGGTACGGTCACCCTCCAGGTGGTAATGTCATCCTCCAGGTAGTACGGTTACCCTCCAGGTGGTAATGTCACCCTCCAGGTGGTACGGTCACCCTCCAGGTGTTACGGTCACCCTCAAGGTAGTACCGTCACCTTCCAAGTGTTACGGTCACCCTCCAGGTGGTACGGTCACCCTCCAGTGGTCACAGGATCATCACCCAGGTGGTACGGTCACCCTCCAGTACGGTACACCATACCAGGTGGTAAGTCACCATACAGGTGGTACAGTTAAACCCACAGATAGAAATGTACACACGCTACAGAGATACTCACCACATCACAGGTGCGAAAGTCAGAATTACTACAAGAGATGTACTCACCACAGTACTAGGAGATGTACTGGTACTCCCGTCTACCACAGTACTAGGAGATGTACTGCTACCACAGTCTAGGAGAGATGTACCATCAGGATGTCTCCCCACAGTACTAGGAGAGATGATCACACAGTACAGGAGTGACTCGCTACCACAGTACTAGAGAGATGTACGCACCAGCTAGGAGATGACGCACCACAGTTCTAGAGAGTTACCTTACTACCAGTCTAAGACTGCTACCGCTGACCACAGTACTAGAGAGATGTACTCGCTACCACAGTCTAGGAGAGATGTACTGCTACCACAGTCTAGGAGAGATGTACTGCTACCACAGTCTAGGAGATGTACTCACAACAAATCTCACCACAGTACTAGGAGATGACCGTACCACTCTAGGAGTACGTACCACAGTTAGGAGAGATGTACTCCACCACAGTACTAGGAGATGTACTGCTACCACATCTAGGAGATGTACTCACCAACTAAGATATCTAGGAGAGATGTACTGCTACCACAGTACTAGGAGAGATGTACTCGCTACCACAGTACTAGGAGAGATGTACTCGCACCACAGTACTAGGAGAGATGTACTGCTACCACAGTACTAGGAGAGATGTACTCGCTCCCAAAGTCTAGGAGATACTCACCACAGTCAGAGAGATGTACTCGCTACCACAGTACTAGGAGAGATGTACTCGCTACCACAGTACTAGGAGAGATGTACTCGCTACCACAGTACTAGGAGAGATGTACTCGCTACCACAGTACTAGGAGAGATGTACTCGCTACCACAGTTCTAGGAGAGATGTACTCGCTACCACAGTACTAGGAGAGATGTACTCGCTACCACAGTACTAGAGTACTGCACCACAGTACTGGGAGAGATGTACTCGCTACCACAGTACTAGGAGAGATGTACTCGCTACCACAGTCTAGGAGAGATGTACTCGCTACCACAGTACTAGGAGAGATGCTCACCACAGTACTAGGAGAATGTACTGCTACCACAGTACTAGGAGAGATGCTACCTTGCTCACCACAGTACTAGGAGAGATGTACTCCACCACAGTTCTAGAGAGATGTACTCGCTACCACAGTACTAGGAGAGATGTACTCGCTACCACAGTACTAGGAGATGTACTGCACCACAGTACTAGGAGAGTGACTCGCACACAGTACTAGGAGAGTGATACTCGCTACCACAGTACTAGGAGAGATGTACTCGCTACCACAGTACTAGAGAGAGTACTGCTACCACAGTACTAGGAGATGTACTGCACCACGTACTAGGGTGTATCTACCACAGTACTAGGAGAGATGTACTCGTACCACAGTATAGGAGAGACTGCACGTGACCACCACAGTACTAGGAGAATGTACTCGCTCACCACAGTACTAGGAGATGTACTCGCACCACAGTACTAGGAGAGATGTACTCGCTACCACAGTTCTAGGAGATGTACTCCTACCACAGTACTAAGATGTACTGCACCACAGTACTGAGATGTACTCGCTACCACAGTCAACTAGAGAGAGTACTCGCTACCACAGTACTAGGAGAGATGTACTCCTACCACAGTCTAGGAGAGAGTACTGCTACCACAGTACTAGGAGAGATGTACCTGCTACCACAGTACTAGGGAATGTACTCGCACCACAGTACTAGGAGAGATGTACTGCACCACAGTACTAGAGAGATGTACTCCTACACAGTACTAGGAGAGACGTACAGTGACGTACCACAGTCCAGGAGAATGTACTGCTACCACAGTACTAGGAGATGTACTGCTACCACAGTACTAGAGGTGTACTCCTACCACAGTACTAGGAGAAGTACTCCTACCACAGTACTAGGAGAGATGACTGCTACCACAGTCTAGGAATGTACTCGCTACCACAGTACTAGGAGAGATGTACTCGCTACCACAGTACTAGGAGAGATGTACTCGCTACCACAGTACTAGGAGAGATGTACTCGCTACCACAGTACTAGGAGAGATGTACTCACTACCACAGTACTAGGAGAGATGTACTCGCTACCACAGTACTAGGAGAGATGTACTCGCTACCACAGTACTAGATGTACTCGCTACCACAGTACTAGGAGAGATGTACTCGCTACCACAGTACTAGGAGAGATGTACTCGCTACCACAGTACTAGGAGAGATGTACTCGCTACCACAGTACTAGGAGAGATGTACTCGCTACCACAGTACTAGATGTACTCGCTACCACAGTACTAGGAGAGATGTACTCGCTACCACAGTACTAGGAGATGTACTGCTACCACAGTACTAGGAGAACGTACTGCTACCACAGTACTAGATGTACTCGCTACCACAGTACTAGGAGAGATGTACTCGCTACCACAGTACTAGATGTACTCGCTACCACAGTACTAGGAGAGACGTACCCGCTACCACAGTACTAGGATAGATGTACTCGCTACCACAGTACTAGGAGAGATGTACTCGCTACCACAGTACTAGGAGATGTACTCGCTACCACAGGAGAAATCCAGAGTGAAGACACTCTGGATTTCTCCTCGTATTAGTGTTTTGTTGCAATACTTTCATTCAACAGTGCAGCAAACAACTCAGTTTGAACACCAAGACAAACTGCAGAAGACACAACACTGTGTTCCGTGCCGTGGAGAGTGTCTGCAAATTTAGACTTAATGGGAAATATCCCCACCATTTATGCGGAAAGTTGCTGGGTTCTTAGTCTAGCAAGACCATGTGGGCTGCTTACTTGTAACAACTATTTTGCTTTTACATTATATTATATTAATGGAGGAACGCCAAACCCGTAGGGGTCATACAACACCTTCATAATGGGAGGCAATCTGATTTGATTTAAGAGGGGAGTAGCTCCTATTCCTTGGATCAAGAGCTCTGTAACAGCATCACGGAACCCCTCCCCCTTCCTCCCTTTTCACCAAGTTCTTGGTCTCTTCTTCATCTTAATAATGTTCATATTTTTATCATTTTTTTGTCATTCTCGCTCCCTCTTCTTATAATGTCCATTATAATCCAACTTTCTTCTCCCTCCCTCCATCTCCCTCCTCCCTCCATCTCCCTCCTCCCTCCATCTCCCTCCTCCCTCCATCTCCCTCCTCCCTCAGCACGCGTCTTACTCTTATCTTAAGGAGTCAGTTTACTGTCTTCATCTTGTTTTCCTCTCAGGGTTGTGTCCTTGTGTCCCTCTGTCTCGCCTCACAGCTTCTGTTTACACTGTGTGAACACTGACGTGCACCACCTCAGTGTCATGTTGCAATACTATATATTATAAGTAGTGTGAAAACTCTCGCCAGCAATGTGTTCCTCTCAAACTCCATCACACCATGAGTTACAAGCATAATAATAATGATAAAACAAATCAATTATAATATATATATATATATATATATATATATATATATATATATATATATATATATATATATATATATATATATATATGAGCTTGTGAGAGACATGATACGTAGGGACAACAAAGGTTTGACGTGTTACTGAAGAAAGATTAATACGTGCCACGACTTGAAACTAAATGCATGCAACAAAAATAGAGAAAAAAAAACTTGCATGGGCGGTTGCTGGAATGTGAGGAAGAGCAATCACTAGGCTGGGCGACCCTGGTGCATGATGCCAGGCAGAGCAAGTACTAGGCTGGGCGACCCTGGTGCATGATGCCAGGCAGAGCAAGCACTAGGCTGAGCGACCCTGGTGCATGATGCCAGGCACAGCAAGCACTAGGCTGGGCGACCCTGGTGCATGATGCCAGGCACAGCAAGCACTAGGCTGGGCGACCCTGGTGCATGATGCCAGGCAGAGCAAGCACTAGGCTGGGCGACCCTGGTGCATGATGCCAGGCAGACAACCACTGACAATGATGTCTATCTGTGCATTCTATATGCTGGACAACCTCTCCGAAGCCGTCCCTTCCACACAAACATACGCACAGGCTTACCGAGAGAGGTCAGGCCTAACAGCAGAGGCCAGGCTTAACCAGCTGGGTCAGGCCTAACTACCGCTAACGTCGCTCTGGAAACAAAAACACATCCTCCTCTGGAAAGCTTTCTTTGATCCCTGGGGTTGCAAGTAGGCCTAATGGTGGTCATGCGCACTGAGTTTGTTTTATATCGAGGTTCCAGAAGGATTGTTTTTTGTGGTATTACTGGAGAGAGTGTTACTCCTGGAGTGGTTAGTTGTGTATTAGTGGTGGAGTGATGGTTTACTTGTATGTTAGTCCTAGAGAGACTGTTTCATGTGTTGGTTCTAGAATTGCTTTCTATGGTCACGGCAAAATTATGCTATGTGCTATATCCTAGACTGTGTTTTTTAATCTTAATCTTCAGATTTCGTCATTTGAGGATAAATGTTGAGGTGCTAAATTATTTATTTACAAAATATCAAGGAAATCCTTGTCAAGGCCACACTGATCACAAGACTCACGAAGCTTCTCATGGATGAGCAAGGCTCCAGCTATCTTAAACATAAGAAGGAGCACTGTAGCAGTTCTACAGGCTCATACTAGGCAGGTCTTAGATTACCTTTCCTTCTTTTCCTCTCTTTCTCCTTCCCTTCCCTCCCTTCCCTCCTTCACTGCTCTCTCTCTCTCTCACAACCTGGCGCACTGCCTCAGAAGAGCCTGTAAGAAAACATTCTGTAAAACATCAACGTCCCCAGGAAAGCTCTCTAGAGCCCCCTGAAGGGGGACCATGATGGAGGTCCCATGATGGGATATCACGTGTGTGTGTTTATGTACCTGGGACCATCCCTTGATGGAAAACCATGATGGAGATCCAGTGATGGAATACCACGAGCGTGTGTACTCAGGACCATCCCCAGCTGCTGACAGCTGCTGACCTGGACCACATCTTGAGCAGGTGAGCGCGCTGCGGCATACACAAGCTTCCTAACATCTATATGATAACATTACTAAAATAACTGGAGACCTCTGGGAATTTTTTTTTATTCGAATTACATAGTTTTTGCTGAGCAGCGACGCTGTGACCTGTAAAAATGGTGATGGGAAGCCGAGCCTGGAAACCCACCGAAGGATATTTATTATATTCATGGGGAAGGGCTAAATCATGTCTTGGAGTATGCAGCTATAAATGATCAAGCACCTGGAGAGAAGCGAGGAGGCTTGAATCTAATTCTATCATTTTTAAAGGAGTGGACTGGTAAGCCAGCGGAAGGCCTCGGTTAGATGACCAAAAACTACAGCTGCGGGTCATCATATGATTGAGACCCGCGTCAGGAAACACTTATCCTTTTTCATGACAAACCTTACCTAACCTAAGAGAAGCGAGGAAGAAAGCAAGTTACATGATGTAGAAAGAAACCTTCACTCAATACAGCTCAACACAGAGCGAAACGTTGTCACAATAAAAGCTTGCTTTGTACTTTTGTCATTTAATTTAGAAAAAAGGTTAGCGGGCCTGCTGCAGTGCTCTTCCATTCTTGTTATTTACAAGAAGAAACACTAACATCCGCAAGCTAGAACTATAAACACAAAATCATTCAAACCAACAAGGACACAAACATCAAACTTTTACACAACTTTAAGTCAAAATAACCAACATCATTAAAAAAAATACCGAAGTCAAAAGAGGGAATGTGAGAGAACACTCGACTCCGAGGAGGGTATAAGGGGCACAAATTAATAGCACTAAGAATACCACCAGGGAAGGAAATAATTACGATGTACATAATTCAGTGAATTTGAATAGGCTGTGATGCGAGGCGCCAGGGGCATACATGATGGCTGCAGACGCATGAACCAAGGGGACGTTAATTAAGAAATACTTTTTTCGGTCTTTGGATAATGACCAAATGTAAAAAGCTAGAAGAGGAAGTGGTGGTGGTGGATTAAATTAAACTTACTTTATATAAACAATAAATAAGCATATCAATGTATATGTACAGAAATAAACACCTCATTAAATATACACTGAAAAATAAAGATATCGGCGCATATATAGTGCAGAAACAAAATATTATGCTGCTATTTTAAAGATCATGTTAAAGATATCACGTCACATTTAAAGATTCTTCAAAAAGTTCTCTTCAACTCCGGACCTCGGGGATTATAAAAACTATGACGTACTCCTTCCCGACCTGAGCTGCCTGGGCCTGGGCCCGCAGTTTAATATATACCAGTGAACCCCACAGAGAGGAACCGGAGCTCCCATGCAGGTGGTTGTGGGAGAAGTGTTATGTCCACTAAGTTTAGTGAACATTATGTCAGTGACGAATCTTGTGGAAAAAGAAGGGGCAAACACCCACATCCTGCCTAGCCCTGTACAGTTTTTTGCCCTACTGTAAGGTGCAACGGACCCACCCCTGCCCAAGAACTTGACGTCTGGTGTGGTCGAAGACCACACCAGACCTGGTCATAAAATTACACCAAACATGGTCATTAAGACCACACCGAACATGGTCGAAAGACCACAGCAGACCTGTTGGACACCAGCTCTAGGCTGAGAATCCTAAAATCATGTTTTGAAATGTCTTTTATAATTACCCTTTGCTCCATTATCTTTCGCCTATCCTATATTTATCACCATTCTCTGACTTATTCACTTGAATCCTCTCAGCTTCCCCTCCATCCATCTCCCTCCTTCCTCCCCCTCTCTCTCTTTCCTTCCCCGATCTCCTCCCTCCTCTCCTCGCGTCTTCCTTCACCCACACCGGAATACTTGACAACATCCTCGTCATCCTAGTAGTCTCTCCCGGCTTAGGCTAACAAATTTTATTACCGCAAATTTATTTACTAATATGATACATTCTATAAAAGGCTGAATGATATAAAGTGCCATACACAGTAAAGCCAATAATTATGTAAAGCATTTCGGACGGAATCTCATTTATAGAACTAATTCATCTTGCGTGATAAAAATGACAGGTAAACACGATGCAACTGTTTTGTAAGTCTTATGGAGTACAGTAATAATGTGCACAAAGCTTATGTAATAAATTTTATTTAATAAGAAACATCCCTGGTCGTGAGAATGATCGGTGTATGAGGGAGCCCCTAGGTGACCTTGATGTGGAAGTCTCTTCTGTAATATACGTGAGTAGCGCTGCACGCTGCCCCACTCACACTCTTGTTCTAATTATCCTCACATTCCCTTGATTGACTCGTGCTCTGCTGATGGAGGTGTAGTGATGGGGTGTGGTGGGTGAGGGTGTGATGGGTGAGGGTGTGATGGGTGAGGGTGTGGTGGGTGAGGGTGTGATGGGTGACGGTGTGGTGGGTGAGGGTGTGATGGGTGAGGGTGTGGTGGGTGAGGGTGTGATGGGTGAGGGTGTGATGGGTGTGGTGAGTGAGGGCATGATGGGTGAGGGTGTGGTGAGTGAGGGGTGTGTTGGGTGAGGCTAGTGAGGATGTGGATGATCAACGTGAGAGCCATGATGTCACCCACTCCCAGTAATTATCTCCACATACACAGTGTGACAGCTGTGACGTTACCACCTCCCACCCTGTGAGTCACCTCTCCCTCACAGTATAAGAGCCACAAATGTCAGAACCCCTTACAACACCCTGTCAACACCAGGCAGAAACAAGAACGATGGTGACGACTACACAATTAGTACGTTTAACAGGCACCCCACACAATAATGGAAGTAAATCATACTGTTTGGCAGTGTCGAGTTATCCTATTATAAATATTGATCACTGATCACCACTGTATTCCCGTGATAATACTGTGTAGCGGAGAATGAGGCTGTGAATATTCGCACCTCTCATGACAGGTCAGGGATCAATTTTCGGGCCAGAAAAGAATGAGGCTACCGAGTGGTGTTTGGTGGTGCTACTGCTGGTAGTGATGCTACTGATGCTTGTGGTGGTGCTGTTGCTGCTTGTAGTGATGCTACTGATGCTTGTGGTGGTGCTGTTGCTGCTTGTGGTGATGCTACTGATGCTTGTGGTGGTGCTGTTGCTGCTTGTGGTGATGGTTGCTTATTTATCAGGAAACAACATTTTTTGACACAGGTCTTACTGAGATGATGACCCGCCACCGGTCAAGCGTCCGTTGGTTTACCCAAGCTAGATTTTACACCTTTATAAAACAAAGTATCACTACATGGTAGTGAATCCTGTTAAACCCATACGGGAATATTATTTCAACTGCTTGGTGGGAAGGCACTGCCAACAACTGAATAATACAACCAAACTTAGAGCCTATTATTTATTTATTATGAGGTTTCGCTGAAGATCTCTCGCGTGGTTCTTCCTGTAGGCTACCTGTAGTTGCTTCCGGAGGTCACCACCCCCGCGGCCCGGACCCAGACCAGTCCTCCTGGCTGCTGTCCTGGTCAATCAAGCTGTTGACGCCCTGAGTGAAACGTCTTAATAAAAGCTCGCTCCACTTAAGTTATTAATGGAATCACGGATAAGCTTACCACACATGGCAGTCACTCACTCTAGTTCCAAGAGAGTTTAATTCACTGGGAGGAAAAACCGTCGCGTCACCTCTCCAACGAAACGAAGAGTCACTGCATTTTTCAGAAATATTGCGTGCTCACCTAGTTAAGTTTGACGGGGTTGATTCATAGCTCCTGGTTCCCTAAATCTTAACGAGTGTAAGCACGTAAAGGAATAAGTATATGATGGCAACTATTTATTAACCTCTGAGATTAGTGGGATATTCCATAAAAATTGGTAGTTGCCGTGTGAAGCTGCAGCCCTGCTGGAAGGACACGGTCAAATATCCGGTAGTTACTGAACCTATAGTGGAATGCTTGTTGATATCCTACGGTGCATATGATGAAAGGTGTACAAGTGGCTGCTACCCTCCACACACTAGATATCATAAGCTGCGACAAAAAAACTGTTCTCCCATGTCTATCTTTATCTTAGCCCCTATGCCGCCAACGCCCCCCCCCCTTCTTATCCAAACCTTTTCCCTTCCGTCTACCACCCACGTCTCCCTTATCGAAGTCCTTTCCCTCTCGTCCACCTCATCGGAGTCTCTTCCCTCGTCCAAGCTTCCCCTCACTCCCAGCCTCTCGGCCACACCCCTCGTTACAATTCCCCTCAAGTTCTCTCTCCCTCCCAACCTCCCATCACGATGACTCATACACCGAGGGCAGGGAGGGGAGACTAGGGACAGGCGGAGGCAGGGAGGGGAGAGAGGAGATAGGGTGACGGAGGGGACGTGGGAATGAGCACATGGTGAGGGAGGGGGCATACCCCCCTAACAGAATACTAATATTTGTATGCGGGAATAACATGATGATGAATGATGAATGATGATGATGATGATGATGAATGATGGTGATGATGATGATGATGATGATGATTGGCAAGTAGCTATCAAAACTATACGTTTTTATCAAATTTAAATACATAGGTAATAATTAGAATGTGGGAACACCCCAAGTGTGCTGCTATACTATTATATATGATACTTACATAGGAGTGGACGTGTCAGCAGATGGGTCTATGAAAGATGAGGTGAATCATAGAATTGACGAGGGGAAAAAGGGGAGTGGTGCACTGAGGAGTTTGTGGAGACAAAGAACTTTATCCATGAAAGCAAAGAGGGGAATGTATGAGAGTATGCTCTTATATGGGTGTGAAGCATGGGTGGTGAATGTTGCAACAAGGAGAAGGCTGGAGGCAGTGGAGACATCGTATTTGAGGGCAATGTGTGGTGTGAATATAATGCAGATAATTCGTAGTTTGGAAATTAAGAGGTGTACGATTACCAAAACTATTATCCAGAGGGCTGAGGAGGGGTTGTTGAGGTGGTTCGGACATGTAGAGAGAGTGGAACAAAACATAATGACTTTGAGAGTGTATAAATCTGTAGTGGAGGGAAGACGGGGTACAGGTCGGTCTAGGAAAGGTTGGAGGGAGGGGGTAAAGGAGGTTTTGTGTGCGAGGGGCTTGGACTTTGAGCAGGCATGCGTAAGTGTGTTAGATAAGAGCGAACGGAGACGAATGGTTTTTAGGACTTGACGTGCTGTTGGAGTGTGAGCAGGGTAATATTTATGAAGGGATTCAGGGAAACCGGCAGGCCGGACTTGAGTCCTGGAGATAGTAAGTACAGTGTCTGCACTCCGAAGGAGGGGTGTTAATGTTGCAGTTTTATAACTGTAGTGTAAAGCACGCCTCAGGCAAGACAGTGATGGAGTGAATGTTGGTGAAAGTTTTTCTTTTTCGGGCCACCCTGCCTTGGTGGGAAACGGCCGATGTGTTATTAAAAAAAATAACTTACATAGTGGGAACATCATCAGTGTGTTGCTGTACTATTATATATAATTATATAGTGGGAACATCAGCAGTGTGCTGCTACACCATTCTATACCACTGTGGGAACACTAGAAGCGTTCTGCTACAATAGTCTATATGATAGTTACACAGTGAGAATAAAAGTTAAGTTTGCTCAGTTATATTCCATCACACAGAATGGGTTACATAAGTGCTGAAATCAGTCAGCCTGAGCTGGGAGACTTTAGTAAAGCCATATTCTTCATAAGTTACACGGTGGGAACACCCGCAGCGTGCGACGACACTGTTCTACATGAAGAATGTGGCCAAGCAGGACGAGACGCATGCGACTGTGTGCTCATCCACTGCAGTTGAAGGAGGCAACATGCACGACAGGAAGTAATCCTGGATACTGTCTCTCGACCTACACTGAATGAGCAACCAAGCGAGGCCTGGTTTGCCCATGTCTGCTATATGCGACACAGTGGGAACAAAAGCTAACCATGTTATCCCTGTCATACTCCACACAGAATGGCTTTTATACATGAAGTAATGAAATGTGTCAGCCGGAGCTGGGAGATTTCAGCAAAGGGACGTGAGGAGGGGGTCTACCTACCTGGAGGGAATTCCGGGGGTCAACGCCCCCGCGGCCCGGTCCATGACCAGGCCTCCCGGTGGATCAGGGCCTGATCAACGAGGCTGTTACTGCTGGCCGCACGTAGTCCAACGCACGAACCACAGCCCGGCTGATCCGGTACTGACTTTACGTATCCGTCCAGCTCCCTCTTGAAGGCAACCAGGGGTCTATTGGTAATTCCCCTTATGGCTGGTAGGAGGTTGTTGAACAGTCTTGGGCCCCGGACACTTATTTTGTTTTCTCTTACTGTTTACCTGGAGAGAGTTCGGGGGTCAACGCCCCCGCGGCCCGGTCTGTGACCAGGCTTCATGGTGGATCAGGGCCTGATCAACCAGGCTGTTACTGCTGGGCGCACGCAGTCCAACGTACGAACCACAACCCGGCTGGTCAGGTACCGACTTTAGGTGCCTGTCCAGTGCCTGCTTGAAGACAGCCAGGGGTCTATTGGTAATCCCCCCTTATGTATGCTGGGAGGCAGTTGAGCAGTCTTGGGTCCCAGACACTTACTGTGTTGTCTCTCAACGTGCTAGTGGCACCCCTGCTTTTCATTGGGGGGATGTTACATCGTCAACCGAGACTTTTGCTTTCGTAGAGAGTGGCTTAGTAAGGGGTAAAGAGTGGCTCAGTAAGGGGTAAAGAGTGGCTCAGTAAGGGGTAAAGAGTGGACCAGTAAGGGGTAAAGGGTGGCCCAATAAGAATAAGGGTGTAGCCCAATAAGGGAATGGGGGTGACCCTCAGTAAGGGGGCACAAAAGGGGAAAAGTGAAAATAAAGCAATTAGAAAACACTACAGATATACTGAATTTCGTCTCCTCCGTGGAGTTAGGGAGAGAAAAGAGAGAGGGGAGGAAATAAAAAATATCAATAGGAGGAGGATGGGTTAGAAGAGGACGAGGGATAGAAAAGATGGGTGGGTAGGCAGGAGGGAAAGGAAGTAGGAAGAGGAAGACAAGATGGGAAAGAGTGAAGGGGAAAACGAAGCTAGGGAAGAAGGTACACAGGAGGACAGGCCAGTACATGGGAGTACATGGGAGTACAAGCAAGTACATGAAAAGGATGGAGGTGTGAAAATAGAGGAAGATGAACAAACAAAAGTACAAATAAAGACAAAAACTCTTGAGTCTTACGGAGGGATGGATGGAAGATAGGAGAGAAGGATGGAGGGTAAAAAGAAAGATGGAGGGTAAGAGAGAAGGATGGAGGTTATAAGAGTGGGTGTCTACATGAAGTATAACCAGACCTCTCCTCTTCCACGCCTTCATCACTCTTAACTCTTCATCACTCTTAACTCTTCAACACTCTCAACTCGCTACTTCATCAACCACTTATGATCAACTTAAAAGATTACTAAATAATTCTCACTTATATAGTAATTCCAGTACCAACACATTTATCTTGTCACACATTTGCTGGTTAACCCCAAAATCTGTTGTATACTGTATAATATTCAAAACACACACACGTATATTTGAATTTTTACAAAAAAGGCTTTTATCCCTAACAAAAAAATATATAATCGTAAAATCTTTCACCTGCTCTCCCTTTTCAATATATATTTTATCATGTGTTGGACACTGGAAACAGATGTAGATGGGGTAAAAGAATCCAGAGTTGAGAGTTGAGAGGGTTCAGCAATGACAGATTTTTGTTTATATAGTGAGGGATGAAAATTAAGGCAGGTTAGTTGGTTGGTTAATGGGGATTAAAGCCTATCTACTACACGAGGATCAATGAGGCTCCATGTAACCTGTACACCACCAGTCAAAAATACTTTTAGTACCTAAAATGGGGATTAAAGTAACCTCCGGTATATATATATATATATATATATATATATATATATATATATATATATATATATATATATATATATATACAAAGATATACATCTGTGAAATAAGACATGCTCAGTACTAGGATATTTAACTGAGAAAACGTTTCGCCATTCGTGGCGAAACGTTTCACTGATAAAATACTGTGATGCGCCTGTAGCTTATTTCACATTTGTCGGTATATTATGATAGTTACCTCTGTGGCAGGTGAAGGTATCCTAGTTTGATGCTGTTATTACAATAGGAAACGGCTGTGGAATCCTACAAGAGGCTAGTTGAATTTATTGAAGTACAGGTACACATATGTTACTATGTATGATAATTGTACCTATGTGTAAATTACCTAGGGTAACCCAGATTATAACTATAATCATGGGGGAGCGCTAAACTCGTAGGATTATACAGCGCATGTGGGGGGTGATGGAAGGTATTTCAGGCTTAATTCAGGGAAATGGAACACAGATCCAATTCCCTAGATCAAGAGCCCCTCACCAGCGTCAAGGAACCTCCCTTGAGGGGAGGGTAACCCAGAAAGTCAGTGACTTTTTTCTATTGGGGTCCTTGTAATATCTTATTATTTAAAGTTACAGTAGAAATCAAGTCATAATTTTAACCTCAAAAATTAAAACTACAAAATGGATGATTAACTTTAAATCGGTTAACTGCTGCTTGGTAATTAATGGTGGTAGTGTAATTTGGGAATGATGACATAATCTGAAGAAGTTATACCTGCCAGTAGCCACCAGTGATGAACAGGAAAGATGTGTTAAAGAAAACGAGGCGAGGAGATGACAGGTCACTGGAGTAGAAAGAGGGGTATGGGGGAGTTAATTATTATTGTTAGTGGTGCAGTTAGTACTAGTGCTGTTTCTGGTGCTGTTAGTACTACCACTACTGTTGCGTTGCTGATGCTACTGCTGCGGTTACTATTACTACTAATACTGCTGCTGCTACTACTACTACTACTTCTTTTACTATTGCTGTTGATGCTATTTCTGCTGCTACTACTTTTGTAACTATTACTTTTGCTACTACCACTAATTCCCTAGAATGTTTTTTAATTGCTCATTACTCTGTAATTTGTTCATGATTGTAACCATGTATGGACGTGTTTATGATTCATTACCTTTGTAACTGTCATGATTTTGACCAGCTCTAGTTCATTACCTTTGTAACTTGTCATGAGTGTGACCAGCTCTACCTGGAGCTCATTACCTTTGATACTTGGTCATAATTGTGACCAGATCTAGTTCATTACCACTGTAACTTGTTCAGCTATCAAAACTTTGGAGTACAGTCCCCGGACCAATTATGTACCTCTGTAATCTTTTGACTACCACCCACAGGATGGGTATGGGGTGCATAATATAAATATTAAACTAACTACTACCACTATTGTTGCTATTGCTGCTATAACCACTACTACGAATGCTGATGTTGCTGCTGCTTTCGTGGTTATTATCACTTACGCTACCATAAAGTTGTAAGTATCAGTAACTTTACCAAGTCTTTACTCAAGTCCTGAGTGGCAGGGGATCCGCCTGAATCTACATACACATAAGGGATTCAATCCTCTGTTGGGAAGCGTTAAACCTGTAGGGGATTACACAACACCCGGGAATGGGAAGCAATTGGTTTGATCCAATCGAAGAGAGAATAACTACAAATCCCTGAAGGCTGAGTATCTGAAAATCTCAAATGAACATACGAAGGAATGAACTCTTCAGTAAGCCTACTGGTCCATGCTAGGCAGATCTAACTCACACCCACACCCGTCCAACCTATATTTAAAACTACTCAAAGTACTTGCCTGGTCATTTATTCAACTCATCTACAACTCTATTGTCAAGGATTCAACAGAGATTACTGACACTGTCTTTGTTGGATTATACTAGGATAAATCTCTCTAATTTATCACCAGTGTGTGTCCGCTGTATTGTCTCTCTTCACAAACATTATACATAATTTTTTTAATAAAGCTTACCTAGCAGTAACAGCTTAGTTGATCAGGTCATGATTCACCGGGAGGCCTGGTCTGGTACCAGGCCGCGGGGGCGTTCACCCCTAAACAGCGTTCCGGCAAGCTTCAGGTACCTGACCAGCCTGGCCAGGCTCTGTACGTGGATTCGTGAGATAAAACAAACGTCCGGAAGGTCGGAGGAAGGACATACGGGAGGAAGGGCGGAAGGTAGAATGGAAGGAAAGTCGGAAGGAAGGAAGGATTGATAAACTGCTGGAGACTCCAACACAGTAACCCCCTGCAGTGGAATCTGGCGAGACTGCTGCTCACTGCAATATTTTAGTCCCGTAGAAGCCTAGTCCTGGTGTACTGCAGTGACCGGGAGAAAAGCCTAGTACTGGTGCACTGTAGTGAGCAGGAGAGATACCTAGTGCTGGTGCACCGTAGTAAGCAGGAGAGAAGCCTAGTACTGGTGCACTGTAGTGAGCAGGAGAGATGCCTAGTGCTGGTGCACCGTAGTAAGCAGGAGAGATGCCTATTACTGGTGCACTGTAGTGAGCAGGAGAGAAGCCTAGTACTGGTGCACTGTAGTGAGGAGAGAAGCCTAGTACTGGTGCACTGTAGTGAGCAGCAGAGAATTGTGCACACACACCAGAGTGAACTTTGTACATGGAGTGGGATATAAAGAGAAAAAATGACATCTGAGTTCATTCGCAGCAAAGGTGGGGGAGAGGGAGGGAGAGAGAGAAGAAAGGAAGGATGAGGAGGGAAAGTGGGGCGGGGAAAGAGGGAGGAAGGAAGGACAAGGGAAGAGGGAGGAGGGGGAGAAAGAAGCAGGGGAGTGATAAAGGATGAGGAAGGGGGAAGGGGAGGAGACAAGGGACAATTGACTGAGACGACGAAGCCACAACATGGTGCAGACAACACAGAACCGGTTGTGGTTGTGTTAATGAGGGTGTGCGAGTGTTGGTGTGAGGGTGTTGGTGTGGGGGTGTTGGTGTGGGGGTGTTGGTGTGAGGGTGTTGGTGTGAGGGTGTTGGTGTGGGGGTGTTGGTGTGGGGGTGTTGGTGTGGGGGTGTTGGTGTGGGGGTGGGGGTGTTGGTGTGGGGGTGGGGGTGTTGGTGTGGGGGTGTTGGTGGGGGCGTGAGGGTGTTGGTGTGGGTTGTGGACGTGTTGCTACTCCCACTACCTACCTGGAGTCTACCTGAAGGGCATTAAGGGGATCAACGCCCCTGCGGCCCGGTCCATGACCAGGCCTCCTAGTGGATCAGGGCCTGATCAACGAAGCTGTTACTGCTGGCCGCACGTAGTACAACGTACGAACCACAGCCCGGCTGATCCGGCACTGACTTCAGGTATCTGTCCAGCTCCCTCTTGAAGACAACCAGGGGCCTAGTAGTAATTCCCCTTATGGCTGGTGGGAGGCTGTTGAACAGTCTTGGGCCCAGGACACTTATTGTGTTTTCTCTTAGTTTATCATCATTATTACAATCATGGGGAAGCGCTAAACCCGTAGGATTATACAGCGCCTGTGGGGGGGATGGAAGGTATTCAGGCTTAATTCAGGGAACTGAAGAACATATCCAATTCCCTAGACCAAGAGCCCCTCACCAGCGTCAAGGAATCTCCCTTGAGGGGTCTTAGTGCACCAATGGCGCCCCTACTTTCCACTAATACTGTTATATTTCTCTCTGGTGTTATCTCTACTATTGTTCCCAATGCTACAACTACTGCAGCTGTTCCCAATGCTACAACTGTTGTTGTTGCTCCCAATGCTACAACTGCTGCTGCTGTTCCCAATGCTACAACTGTTGTTGCTGCTCCCAATGCTACAACTGTTGTTGGATGTTCCCAATGCTACATCTGCTGCTGCTGTTCCCAATGCTACAACTGCTGCTGCTGCTGTTCCCAATGCTACAACTGCTGCTGCTGCTGTTTCCAATGCTACAACTGCTGCTGCTGTTCCCAATGCTACAACTGTTGTTGCTGCTGTTCCCAATGCTACATCTGCTGCTGCTGTTCCCAATGCTACAACTGCTACTGCTGTTCCCAATGCTACAACTGTTGTTGCTGCTGTTCCCAATGCTACATCTGCTGCTGCTGTTCCCAATGCTACAACTGCTGCTGCTGCTGTTCCCAATGCTACAACTGCTGCTGCTGCTGTTTCCAATGCTACAACTGCTGCTGCTGTTCCCAATGCTACAACTGTTGCTGCTGCTGTTCCCAATGATACAACTGCTGCTGTTGCTGTTTCCAATGCTACAACTGCTGCTGCTGTTCCCAATGCTACAACTGCTGCTGCTGTTCCCAATGATACAACTGCTGCTGTTGCTGTTCCCAATGCTACAACTGCTGTTGCTGTTCCCAATGCTACAACTGCTGCTGCTGTTCCCAATGATACAACTGCTGCTGTTGCTGTTCCCAAAGCTACAACTGCTGCTGTTGCTGTTCCCAATGCTACAACTGTTGCTGTTGCTGTTCCCAATGCTACAACTGCTACTGCTGTTCCCAATGCTACAACTGCTACTGATGTTCCCAATGCTACAACTGCTGCTGCTGTTCCCAATGCTACAACTGCTGTTGCTGCTGTTCCCAATGCTACAACTGCTGCTGCTGCTGTTCCCAATGCTACAACTGCTGCTGCTGCTGTTCCCAATGCTACAACTGCTACTGCTGTTCCCAATGCTACAACTGCTGCTGCTGCTTCCAATGCTACAACTGCTACTGCTGTTCCCAATGCTACAACTACTGCTGGTGTTCCCAATGCTACAACTACTGCTGGTGTTCCCAATGCTACAACTGCTGCTGCTGTTCCCAATGCTACAACTGTTGTTGCTGTTCCCAATGCTACAACTGTTGCTGTTGCTGTTCCCAATGCTACAACTGTTGCTGTTGCTGTTCACAATGCTACAACTGCTGCTGCTGTTCCCAGTGCTACAACTGCTACTGCTGTTCCCAATGCTACAACTGCTGCTGCTGTTCCCAATGCTACAACTGCTGCTGTTGCTGTTCACAATGCTACAACTGCTGCTGCTGTTCCCAGTGCTACAACTGTTGTTGCTGTTCCCAATGCTACATCTGCTGCTGCTGTTCCCAATGCTACATCTGCTGCTGCTGCTGCTGTTCCCAATGTTACAACAGCTGATGCTGCTGTTCCCAATGCTACATCTGCTGCTGCTGTTCCCAATGCTACATCCGCTGCTGCTGTTCCCAATGCTACATCTGCTGCTGCTGCTGTTCCCAATGCTACAACTGTTGCTGCTACCTGGAGGGCATTCCGGGGATCGACGTCCCCGCGGCCCGGTTTATGACCAGGCCTCCCGGTGGATCAGGGCCTGATCAACGAGGCTGTTACTGCTGGCTGCACGTAGTCCAACTTACGAACCACAGCCCGGCTGATCTGGCACTGACTTTAGGTATCTGTCCAGCTCCCTCTTAAAGGCAACCAGAGGTCTACTGGTAATGCCCCTTATGGCTATTGAGAGGCTGTTGAACAGTCTTGGGCCCCGGACACTTATTGTGTTTTCTCTTAGTGTACCACTGGGGGTACGTTGCACCGTCTGCCAAGTCTTTTGCTTTCGTATGGAGTGATTTATGTGTGCATATTAGGGACTAGTCCCTCCAGAATCTTCCAGGTGTAGATTATATCTCTCTCGCCTGCGCTCCAGTGAATATAAGTCTAGTGCTTCCAGGCGTTCCCAATGCTACAACTGTTGCCGCTGTTCCCAACACTGCGCCTGCTACTGTTGTTACTAAATGCTACAATTTGTACTGTTGTTATTGCTAATGCTGTTGTGTTGCCGTTATGAGTCAGGCAGCTGGGTCGTGACCTAGGCCACCCCTCTCTTCACTAACAAACCTACCGACTAACAAAAACTCTAAACAAAAAACTGCTGATATTCAGAGAGCAGCGCCGGGGTTGCTGCTACGTCTGCTGCTGTGCCAGCGACTGTGGCTGCTACTGCTGCAACTGCTGCTGATGCTGCTACTGCAGCTGCTGCTATAGTGTAGGTCTCAACTGGAGAGGGTGGCGGGGCCGCACTCTCTTGGTTTCTACTGGTGCTGAACCAACCGCAGTTTGGTGTCAAATACCGTAAGGGGTCAGGGCCAGTGAAGGGAGAATAGAGACCGATTGAAGGAGAGAGGAGTAAGGGAAGGGGGGAGAGAGCCGTGTACGTTTAGGGAAGAGGATTCAAGAGGGATGGAAGAGAAGGGAGAGGAAGAGAAGGGAGAGGTAGAGAAGAATCTGTAAGAGGAGAGAGAGGGAGGTAAGAATCTTCAAGAGGGATGGAAGAGGAGGTAGAAATAGAGAAGAAGCAGTAAGAGGAGGGAGAGGGAGGGAGGGAAGAAGCTGCAAGAGGAGGGAGAAGGAGGGAAGAAGCTTAAAGAGGGATGGAAGAGAAGGGAGAGGAAGAGAAGGGAGAGGTAGAGAAGAATCTGTAAGAGGAGAGAGAGGGAGGTAAAAATCTTCAAGAGGGATGGAAGAGGAGGTAGAAATAGAGAAGAAGCAGTAAGAGGAGGGAGAGGGAGGGAGGGAAGAAGCTGCAAGAGGAGGGAGAAGGAGGGAAGAAGCTGCAAGAGGAGGGAGAAGGAGGGAAGAAGCTGCAAGAGGAGGGAGAGGGAGGGAAGAAGCTTAAAGAGGGATGGAAGAGGAGGGAAGGAGTGCCACGTCATGTCCTAGTCTTGTGCAAGACTACATCTAAAATTTCTAAATAAGCTAAGTTTTTCTCCATAGTTTTATTATCTTTGTTATCATCTTCAATATTTTCGCCATTACTACTACTACTACTCTTACAGCTGCTAATACTACTACTGCTGCCACTAATACTACTACCACTAATACGACTATCACTACTCCTGTAACTAATTCTACTATTACTATTAATACTACTTCGTTGTTTTTTTCTTAGTTTCTTCATTTAGTGAAATAAAATAATGGCACAACATTGGCGTGACATCTGTGATGGCGTGTCCATGAGCTGGCCATGATTTCCGGCACTGAGTGCCACTAACACACAAAATTTGCTGTATTACATACCTTTAGTGGGTCCGGAGGATTATCTTCCCCAAGGCCCGGTCTAAGACCAGGCCTCTTAGCTTGGTAAGGAAATATTACATAGGAAAGTAAAGGAACGTTTGCACTGGATGTAAGTAGAAGTTTGCAACATTAACCTGTCATCTTGCTAGAGTCCAAAACGTTCAACATTCAGCTCATCTGCACATTCCAATAATTCAACATAAATTGTTATTTAATGTATGGATGAGCATTAAAAGCTCATACAATGCCTGGGAAATGGGAGGAAATCAGACTTGATCCAAGGAGAAGAATCCAATTCCTTGAATCAAGGACAAGGACACACACAGTGTGTGTATATATACACACAATACCGAGGCTATATACTGAGAGAGACTGACTGACCTACCTAAATCCCCATAATGAAGCCACAGCACCGTCACCACTGTGCTTCTGATGAGCAGAAGTACAGTGATGTCACCGTTGCTGCATCTGCAGCAGATGTAGTAACAGCAGGAGCAGCAGCAGCACCACCAGCAGAAACAGCAGCAGCACCACCAGCAGAAACAGCAGCAAGCAACAATGCGCCGCTAGCTGATCATACAGTAAACACACTGTGACTCATCCATGAGGCACGCTTCTCACACTCCGTGTTCCTTTCTGGTGTGGCATCTATGTTATGCTACCATATGTGCACCCACTGTCAGGCTGCTCCCACTGTCTGAGTGCACCCACTGTCAGGCTGCTCCCACTGTCTGAGTGCACCCACTGTCAGGATGCTCCCACTGTCAGTGTGCATTCACACTGATGTCTGTGGAGCTGTACAGTGTCAATAAGAGCATCACAATGATGTCCCGCAATGTCAACACGATCATGTAGCCAGAGATGGTCTCCAACACCCTTTTTACAGAGGCTCCAGCCAAGTGAGATCGGATTCCACTACTGGAAAGAAAGAGGGGTTCAAGTAAATGGGAATTCAGTTCACATTTGCAACAGAACGAGCGTTTAGCCATATCTACGATAGTCCTGTAGTGCCAGTGACCTGGTTTTTGAAGCAATTTAAGCAGCGAAGAAGACGCCGATCCTAAAAGAGGAATCGTGTCACTCAGAAGTGGAATCTGGCCACTGAAGAGGGAGAATCCGGTCACTGAGGAGGGGAATCAAAGCGGGTATCAAGAGGGATGTGACTCGCAGGAAGGGATCAGATTACGCAATAAAGAGGATTTCCAGTCACTGAGGGCGTCCTGTACGATCTTTAGAAAAATATATAACATTACTGTAGGTAGAACGGAGATTATTGAAATGCTGTTAACATTCCCAGCTCCGGGGCCCATGCATATATAGCAGCAGCAGTAGCAGCAGTAGCAGCAGCCCCAGACACAGCAACAGCAACAGCAGCAGCAGCGGCAGCAGTAGCAACGGCAGTAGTAGTAGTAGTTGACTTAGAAAAAAGAATAAACTACTTGGTTGATTCATAAGTTTAAAGCCTAACGACTGCACGAGGCCTGGTCACAGACCGGGCCGCGGGGGCGTTGACCCCCGGAACCCTCTCCAGGTATACTCCAGGTATGAGGATCATAAGGGCTGCATGTAACCTGTTCACCACCAATCAAGAATACCTTAATCTCTTCAAAACGGATTAGAGTTATCTTGATTGGTAGTGTATATATACCGAGAGGCAAACAACCTCTCAGTGTATGTCTGCAAACTACCTATCAATTTCTTACTGAAGTTGTCACACTGGGGATATTATTGTAGTAGAACTTAACAAATAATAAATATTGACACGGTAATATGATAAGAACTTAAAAAATAATTAAAATTAACACAGTAATATCATGAAAAATCAATTCGTCATTTTTTTCAGATTTTAAGTTTTAAAAGTGAAATTCTTCGAGTGCGCAAGATCCGTGGTCCCTGATCTTAGGTCTGAGGAGGTGAATCTCAGGTCCCTGAGCTTAGGTCTGAGGAGGAGAGTCTCAGGTCCCTGGTCTTAGGTCTGAGGAGGAGAGTCTCAGGTCCCTGGTCTTAGGTCTGAGGAGGAGAGTCTCAGGTCCCTGGTCTTAGGTCTGAGGAGGAGAGTCTCAGGTCCCTGGTCTTAGGTCTGAGGAGGAGAGTCTCTGGTACCTGATCTTAGGTCTGAGGAGGAGAGTCTCAGGTCCCTGATCTTAGGTCTGAGGAGGAGAGTCTCTGGTACCTGATCTTAGGTCTGAGGAGGAGAGTCTCAGGTCCCTGATCTTAGGTCTGAGGAGGAGAGTCTCAGGTCCCTGAGCTTAGGTCTGAGGAGGAGAGTCTCAGGTCCCTGGTCTTAGGTCTGAGGAGGAGAGTCTCAGGTCCCTGGTCTTAGGTCTGAGGAGGAGAGTCTCAGGTCCCTGAGCTTAGGTCTGAGGAGGAGAGTCTCAGGTCCCTGGTCTTAGGTCTGAGGAGGAGAGTCTCAGGTCCCTGGTTTTAGGTCTGAGGAGGAGAGTCTCTGGTACCTGATCTTAGGTCTGAGGAGGAGAGTCTCAGGTCCCTGAGCTTAGGTCTGAGGAGGAGAGTCTCAGGTCCCTGGTCTTAGGTCTGAGGAGGAGAGTCTCAGGTCCCTGGTCTTAGGTCTGAGGAGGAGAGTCTCTGGTACCTGATCTTAGGTCTAAGGAGGAGAGTCTCAGGTCCCTGATCTTAGGTCTGAGGAGGAGAGTCTCAGGTCCCTGGTCTTAGGTCTGAGGAGGAGAGTCTCAGGTCCCTGATCTTAGGTCTGAGGAGGAGAGTCTCAGGTCCCTGGTCTTAGGTCTGAGGAGGAGAGTCTCTGGTTCCTGATCTTAGGTCTAAGGAGGAGAGTCTCAGGTCCCTGGTCTTAGGTCTGAGGAGGAGAGTCTCAGGTCCCTGGTCTTAGGTCTGAGGAGGAGAGTCTCTGGTACCTGATCTTAGGTCTAAGGAGGAGAGTCTCAGGTCCCTGATCTTAGGTCTGAGGAGGAGGGTGTCATGTCCCTGGTCTTGGGTCTGAGGAGGAGGGTCTCAGGTCCCTGGTCTTGGGTCTGAGGAGGAGGGTCTCAGGTCCCTGGTCTTGGGTCTGAGGAGGAGGGTCTCAGGTCCCTGGTCTTGGGTCTGAGGAGGAGGGTCTCAGGTCCCTGGTCTTGGGTCTGAGGAGGAGGGTGTCAGGTCCCTGGTCTTGGGTCTGAGGAGGAGGGTCTCAGGTCCCTGGTCTTGGGTCTGAGGAGGAGGGTCTCAGGTCCCTGGTCTTGGGTCTGAGGAGGAGGGTCTCAGGTCCCTGGTCTTGGGTCTGAGGAGGAGGGTGTCAGGTCCCTGGTCTTGGGTCTGAGGAGGAGGGTCTCAGGTCCCTGGTCTTGGGTCTGCTAGCCAAGTCCTCCTCGAGGGTGCTGGTAATAACTTTAATGAGGTGATCTCGTCACCCTCCCAAGTGCCTTAATGCGAGTGTTGAAGCAGTGCAGGCAAGCACGCTGCCTGCAGGTGCCAGGGAGCACTGGGGGGTGAGGGAGAACCAGAAGAGAGAGAGGCACAGAACGAAGAGAGGGGGCAGAACGAGGAGAGAGAAAAAGGAGGGAGACAAAGAGGAGAGAGGTGAGCGTTATGGGAGCGTTATGGGAGCAAATCATGCTTGATCCAATCCAATTCCTTGAATCAAGGACGACACACACAACTACAATTAGGTTAGTACAACTAACACACACACACACACACACACACACACACACACACACACAGTACCAAGGTTATGTCATGAAAAATTAGATTACTGTCTTGGTATTGCTGTAGATCATATTCCCACTGGAAAGGTCAGGATAAAACAGGGACGGGGAGGGAAGGGAGGGAGGGGGAGGAGAGAGAGAGAGAGAGAGGGGAAAAAAGGAGAGAGAGAGGGGAGAGAGAGAGAGAGAGAGAGAGAGAGAGAGAGAGAGAGAAACTTCAAGCAATGACGCCATCTTCAAGTTGACACAACTGCTTCCATTTCTTGCGTCATCGCTCCTTCCCTACCCCCTCATACCCTGCCTCACTCTCCCTCACACTCTCCCTCACACCCTCCTTCACACTCTCCCTCACACCCTCCCTCACACCCTCCCTCACACTCTCCCTCACACCCTCCTTCACACTCTCCCTCACACCCTCCTTCACACTCTCCCTCACACCTCCCTCACACCCTCCTTCACACTCCCTCACACCCTCCCTCACACCCTCCTTCACACTCTCCCTCACACCCTCCTTCACCTCTCCCTCACACCCTCCTTCACACTCCCTCACACACCCTCACACCCTCCCTCACACCCTCCCTCACACCCTCCTTCACACTCTCCCTCACACCCTCCCTTCACACCTCCTCCACCCTCCTTCACACTCCCTCCACACCCTCACACCCTCCCTCACACCCTCCCTCACACCCTCCTTCACACTCTCCCTCACACCCTCCCTCACACCTCCTTCACCTCCTACACCCTCCCTCACACTCTCCCTCACACTCTCCCTCACACCTCCCTTCACACTCTCCTCCACACCCTCCCTCACACCTCCTCACACTCTCCCTCACACCACCCCACCCTCACACTCCCCTCCCTCACACCCTCCTCCACCTATCACCCACCAACTGGATAGTTCCCCCATAGAACTGGGTTTTTAAACCAGAGGATTGATCCTTAATTTAAAAAAATAATAATTACCTAAAGCTATAAAATTCTTAAGATAAATTAAATTAAAATTATATCACCTAAATTTTGGCAAGTTTATTAGTTTAGTGAACGACCAAAAACTGGCATAACTAACAATTTTGTTATGGGACACCAATCTTCAAGAGTCGCCACTCGTGCCTCGTTTTCAGTTATTGTTCTCTCTCGACTAACAGAAAACCTGCAACAGTTGGGTATCTTTATTATCGAAACGCTTCGCCTACACCGTAGGCTTCTTCAGTCAATACAGAGGCACGTGTCTTAATCATCAACTTGGTATTTTATACCATTTTTCAACATAAAATATGGAGTCCACACGCATATATAAGAATGGTCACGAATTTCACCGGCCGTTAGGTGAATTCTCTGTGTATATACACTCTTAATTAACATTAATTCCCATTTTGGGAATTAAAGTCCTCTTACACAAATAACCCGCATACGACGACGCTTCGGTCCAACTTGGACCATTCACAAGTCGCTCCAAGTCTGAGCGAAACGTAGTCATGAGCTTTTCTCTCCCCTACGTACTGGTTACATGCATATTATTCGTCACGGTATTGTGCCTACTTCTTCTATTTAAAGTACGCTTGACTGGCGGAGGAGAGGTGTCATGCAGTCTTAATGACCCTCATGTACTGATACTAAATGGTTATAACTATATCCATAATTTTTAAAGGGGTCGACTGATAAGCCAGCTGGAAGGCCTCGGTCAGGTGACCAGAAGCTCCAGCGGTGGGTCGTCATCTAAGACCCTCGGTCAGGTGACCAGAAGCTCCAGCGGTGGGTCGTCATCTAAGACCCTCGGTCAGGTGACCAGAAGCTCCAGCGGCGGGTCGTCATCTAAGACCCTCGGTCAGGTGACCAGAAGCTACAGCGGTGGGTCGTCATCTAAGACCCGCGTCACGAAACCCTTGTCCTGTGTCCTGACGAACCTTACCTAACCTCGTGTAGTGGGGGGTCATCTGAAGTGTGATTTCTGCACACTACTGGCAAGACAGCTACTGAATGAATGATGGTGAATGTCTCTCCTTCTCTGGATCACCGTATGTGGATTTTTTTTTTTTTTTTTTAATATTTACTGCCAGGTAGGTAGGTAGACGCGCCAACGTACATATATTATGATCAACTCCCACGAACAGCCAAGATAACTTCCACCACCAGCCTAGATAACTCCCACGACCAGACAAGATAACTCCCACGACCAGTAACGATAACTCTCACGACCAGCCAAGATAACTCCAACGACCAGTCAAGATAACTCTCACGACCAGCCAAGATAACTCCAACGACCAGCCAAGATAACTCCCACGACCAGCCAAGATAACTCCCACGACCAGACAAGATAACTCCCACGACCAGTCAAGATAACTCCCACGACCAGACAAGATAACTCCCACGACCAGACAACTCTCACTACCAGCCAAGATAACTCTCACGACCAGCCTAGATAACTCCCACGACCAGCCAAGATAACTCCCACGACCAGCCAAGATAACTCCCACTACCAGCCAAGATAACTCCCCCGACCAGCCAAGATAACTCCCACGACCAGCCAAGATAACTCCCACGACCAACCAAGATAACTTCCACGACCAGACAACTCCCACGACCAGCCAAGATAACTCCCACTACCAGCCAAGATAACTCCCAACGACCAGACAACTCCCACGACCAACCAAGATAACTCCCACGACCAGACAAGATAACTCCCACGACCAACCAAGATAACTCCCACGACCAGACAAGATAACTCCCACGACCAACCAAGATAACTCCCAACGACCAGACAACTCCCACGACCAGCCAAAATATACAAAAATGTAACTTTGCCAAGAGCTGCATTATAAAGCTTGCAGTGTCTGGATGTAGTTACAGAAGAGATGTGAATCTTACTGCTTTAAAAAACAGCTTTATAACGAAGTTTATTCCTCGACCTACATGGATATACAGAAGACTTTATAGCCGCTTTTTATTTGACTTTATTTCCGGTTTATAATTGCATTTATAAATGGTTTTATTTGTGGCTATACCTGGTTTAGGTGTAGTAGCTGGAGAATGATATATCGCCGGAGAATGTAGCAGAAGAATGATACCTTTGTCACGGTATAATGTTACCGCAAGAATGTTGATCATTCTTGCGGGAGGACGCAGGATGGTTCAGATGGTGTGCAGTGCAGGAGTTCCAGGAGATTTACTGTGCCATCTGCGCTTCCGCTTGTGTAACTACTTGAGCCATCTGTCACCGTCACAGCTAGCGTCATAGCCAGCGTCACAGCCGGTGTCACAGCAAGCGTTACAGCCGGTGTCATAGCTGGTGTTATAGACAGCGTCACAGCCGGTGTCATAGCTGGTGTTATAGCCAGCGTCACAGCAAGCGTTACAGCCGGTGTCACAGCCGGTGTCATAGCCAGCGTCACAGCCGGTGTCACAGCCAGCATCACAACCAGCGTCACAGACGGTGTCACAGCAAGCGTTACAGCCGGTGTCACAGCCGGTGTCATAGCCAGCGTCACAGCAAGCGTTACAGCCGGTGTCACAGCCGGTGTCATAGCCAGCGTCACAGCCGGTGTCACAGCCAGCATCACAACCAGCGTCACAGCCGGTGTCACAGCAAGCGTTACAGCCGGTGTCACAGCCGGTGTCATAGCCAGCGTCACAGCCGGTGTCACAGCAAGCGTTACAGCCGGTGTCACAGCCGGTGTCATAGCCAGCGTCACAGCCGGTGTCACAGCCAGCATCACAACCAGCGTCACAGCCACCGTCACAGCCAGCGTCACAGCCACCGTCACAGACACTAAGCTATACACCTCAATATATATCTACAGTGTTGACAGCAAACTCATTCTTATTTTATTAAGAATAATCTTTAGTTTAATTTACACAAATGAAAATAAAGATTAAGTTACGTATTTATTATAAGGTATGTTAGGAAGTACTTCTTCAGTCACAGAGTTGTCAGGAAGTGCAACAATCTGGAGAGTGTAGCGGTGGCAGGATCCATACATAGCTTTAAGAAGAGGTATGATAAAGCTCATGAAGCAGGGAGAGAGTGGACCTAATAGCGACCAGAGAAGGAGCATGGCCAGGAGCTGTGAATCGACCCCTGCAGCCATAAATAGGTGAGTACACCCACAGTGGTGAAGGCAAACTTAATACACAGCTTCAAGTGTAGGCAAGGCCCAGGCCAGAAATCAGTGTCTACAGTAGGAGGCGGGGACATGAGCTGAGCCTCGAACCCCCGCAAATACAAATCGGTGGGTACAACTTTACACAAACACAAAATGTATATTTTTAACATTATCTTTAAATTTCACAACTCTCACAGTCCATCATCACGAGAAACTTTAATGAAAAAAAATGAATCAATATTTTAGTGTGAACGAGGACCAGCAGTGACTGGAACAGCAGTGATTGGAACAGCAGTGACTGGAACAGCAGTGACTGGAACAGCAGTGACTGGAACAGCAGTGACTGGAACAGCAGTGACTGGAACAGTCACCACCAGGTTTCTCACACACTCAACACTCACATAAGAACATAAGAACATAAGAAAGGAGGAACACTGCAGCAGGCCTGTTGGCCCATACTAGGCAGGTCCTTCACAATCCGTCCCACTAACAGAATATTTGTTCAACCCAATTTTCAATGCTACCCAAGAAATAAGCTTTGACAATTCTACCCACTCATGCGCGAGTCCCACTCAAATCCAACCCCTCTCACTCATGAATTTATCCAACCTAAATTTGAAACTACCCAAGGTCCTAGCTTCTATAACCCTACAATGCCTAAGCGTACGTAATAAGGCAAATAGATTACTGGGATTTATATCAAGAAGTGTTAGCAACAGAAGTCCAGAGGTTATATTACAGCTTTATACATCATTAGTAAGGCCTCACCTAGATTACGCAGCTCAGTTCTGGTCTCCATATTACAGAATGGACATAAATTCGTTAGAAAACATTCAGCGTAGAATGACTAAATTAATACATAGCATTAGAAATCTTCCTTACGAAGAAAGATTGAAGACCCTTAAATTACATTCACTTGTAAGACGTAGAATGAGGGGAGACATGATCGAGGTATACAAGTGGAAAATGGGTATTAACAAAGGGGATATAAATAAGGTCTTGAGGGTATCTCTCCAAGAGAGAACCCGATGGAAATAAATGGTATAAAATACCGACACAATGGAAAAATAAACACATAAGCAGTATAATGTGATCCTTTATTGACAACGTTTCGCCCACGCAGTGGGCTTTATCGAGTCACAGACAGATCTACCTGGATCTACAAACACGCATTTCAGAACACCAGTACGCAGGCAGATCTGACGACTCAAGAAATGCCTGTGTTCAACACCGAAATTTACACAACCATTTAATCAACTACAGAAACGCAAGACTCATCGCCAGAGAAGACAACACGCAATACCGAAGAATCCTAGAATCATCACTCATCTGTATATCCAACAACTTCAACCAGAACAACGGCTTCTACAACATAGCTGAACCTATTGCCAAGAAACTTCTTCAACGCTATCCCACCTAGAACTCAAGAATGGTACACTGCAGGTCCTTTAAGTCACACTATGTTTTTAACTATCACACTACTTTTAAGACTCACATGCAGCTTTCTCCACCTGACCCAGCATTCTCCACCTGACTGTACCCTATATATATCTCCATGTTGCTCATTTTCCAGGTAGATCTGTCTGTGAAAGGATATAGGAAAGTATTGGTTTGGAAATAGGGTAGTTGATGAGTGGAACAGTCTGCCTAGTAGGGTTATTGAAGCAAGGACCTTGGGTAGTTTTAAATTTAGGTTGGATAAATTCATGAGTGAAAGGGGTTGGATTTGAGTGGGAATTGCACATGAGTAAATAAAATTATCAAAGCTTATTTCTTGGGTAGCATTGAAAATTAGGTTGAACAAATATTCTGTTAGTGGGATGGAATGTGAAGGACCTGCCTAGTATGGGCCAACAGGCCTGCTGCAGTGTTCCTCCTTTCTTATGTTCTTATGTTCTTACTAGGCAGACTGTTCCACTCATCAACTACCCTATTTCCAAACCAATACTTTCCTATATCCTTTCTAAATCTAAACTTATCTAACTTGAATCCATTATTGCGGGTTCTCTCTTGGAGAGATATTCTCAAGACCTTATTTATATCCCCTTTGTTAATACCCATTTTCCACTTGTATACCTCGATCATGTCTCCCCTCATTCTTCGTCTTACAAGTGAATGTAATTTTAGGGTCTTCAATCTTTCTTCGTAAGGAAGATTTCTAATGCTATGTATTAATTTAGTCAACCTCACACTCAACACACACTCAACACTCCCACGTTAAGTTCCTGGAACGTTACAATCTCCCATATTAAACTCTCTCATAGAAGACTCACACAAGGTTGCGCGGGTGAAGAACAATCGAACAAATAACAAAAATAATAACTAAGATGCATTAGCTAAAACACTAAAAAATACTTGAGTAAGGTTGGTTAATGGTATTTCAAGCCTATCTATATACCTGTTTAACACCAGTCAAGAATACTTTAATACCTAAACATGAGATACAACTCAGCCGTACAGAATGCGAAAAGGATCTGGGGGTTATGGTAAGCAGCAACCTCAAACCAAGTCAGCAATGCCTAAGCGTAAGAAATAAAGCAAATAGATTAAGAACATAAGAACATAAGAAAGGAGGAACACTGCAGCAGGCCTGTTGGCCCATACTAGGCAGGTCCATCACAATCCGTCCCACTAACAGAATATTTGCTCAACCCAATTTTCAATGCTACCCAAGAAATAAGCTTTGACAATTCTACCCACTCATGCGCGAGTCCCACTCAAATCCAACCCCTCTCACTCATGAATTTATCCAACCTAAATTTGAAACTACCCAAGGTCCTAGCTTCAATAACCCTACTAGGCAGACTGTTCCACTCATCAACTACCCTATTTCCAAACCAATACTTTCCTATATCCTTTCTAAATCTAAACTTATCTAACTTGAATCCATTATTGCGGGTTCTCTCTTGGAGAGATATCCTCAAGACCTTATTTATATCCCCTTTGTTAATACCCATTTTCCACTTGTATACCTCGATCATGTCTCCCTCATTCTACGTCTTACAAGTGAATGTAATTTTAGGTCTTCAATCTTTCTTCGTAAGGAAGATTTCTAATGCTATGTATTAATTTAGTCATTCTACGCTGAATGTTTTCTAACGAATTTATGTCCATTCTGTAATATGGAGACCAGAACTGAGCTGCGTAATCTAGGTGAGGCCTTACTAATGATGTATAAAGCTGTAATATAACCTCTGGACTTCTGTTGCTAACACTTCTTGATATAAATCCCAGTAATCTATTTGCCTTATTACGTACGCTTAGGCATTGCTGTCTTGGTTTAAGGTTGCTGCTTACCATCACCCCCAAGTCCTTCTCGCAATCTGTATGGCTAAGTTCTACGTTATTTAACTTATAAGTGCTTGGGTTATGGACACTCCCGAGCTTCAGAACCTTGCATTTATCTACATTGAACTGCATCTGCCACTTTTCTGACCACGAATTAAGTTTGTCTAAATCTTCCTGAAGTTCTATGACATCTATGTTTGAATCAATTATCCTACCTATCTTCGTGTCGTCGGCGAATTTGCTCATATCACTAGTAATTCCCTCATCAAGGTCATTGATATATATTATAAATAACAATGGGCCTAAGACTGATCCCTGTGGAACACCACTTGTTACAAGTCCCCATTCGGATTTAACCCCATTTATGCACACTCTCTGCTTCCTATTGGTGAGCCATGACTCGATCCATGACAGCACTTTTCCCCCAATGCCATGAGCTGCCACTTTCTTTAACAGTCTCTGGTGCGGTACTCTATCAAAAGCCTTACTAAAGTCTAAATAAACAATATCGAATTCTTTATCGTGATCAACAGCCTCAAAAACTTTACTGAAGAAGGTTAATAAATTAGATAGGCAGGAACGGCCCTCGTGAATCCATGCTGGGTATCATTTATCAAATTATGGTTATCTAGATGGCTTCTAATAATATCAGCTATAATTGACTCTAGTAATTTGCCTACAATTGAGGTCAGGCTTATTGGGCGGTAGTTTGACGGTAGTGACTTGTCCCCTGCTTTAAAAATAGGAATTACATTAGCCATCTTCCACATATCAGACACTACACCTGTTTGAAGAGATAAATTAAAAATGTTAGATATTGGTTCACAGAGTTCCATTTGCATTCCTTAAGAACCCTTGCAAAAGCTCATCAGGACCCGGCGATTTATTTTGTTTCAGTCGGTCCAGCTGTTTCATAATCATTTCGCTAGTGACTGTGATATTACATAATTTATCTTCTTTTGGGCCTCTGTAAAATTAATTACTGGGATATTATTAATGTCTTCCTGTGTGAAAACCGAGAGAAAATAATTATTTAAAATAGAGCACATATCATTCTCCTTGTCAGTAAGATGCCCAAAGTTATTTTTAAGGGGACCTATCTTATCCCTAACTTTTGTTCTATAAACCTGGAAAAACTTTTTGGGTTAGTTTTGAATCCCTAGCAACTTTAATTTCATAGTCCCGTTTAGATTTTCTTATTCCCTTTTAACGTCCCTCTTAATGTCAGTATACTGATTTATAAGATAACCCTCACCTCTTTTTATGCGCCTATAAATTCCTTTCTTCTGCCCTAAAAGATATTTGAGCCTATTATTCATCCATTTTGGGTCATTTCTACTTGATCTAATTTCTTTATACGGGATAAATGTTCTTTGGGCAGCCTGTATAGTGTTAAGAAAACTGTCATATTGATACCTCTCTTCTTCACCCCAGTCCACAGTTGATAAGTGTTCTCTAAATCCATTATAATCTGCTAAGCGAAAATCTGGGACCATTACTGAATTATCCCTACTATCATACTGGGATTTATATCAAGAAGTGTAAGCAACAGAAGTCCAGCGGTTATATTACAGCTTTATACATCATTAGTAAGCCCTCACCTAGATTATGCAGCTCAGTTCTGGTCTCCATTTTACAGAATGGATATAAATTCGTTAGAAAACATTCAGCGACGAATGACAAAGTTAATTCATAG
This sequence comes from Cherax destructor, assembly GCA_009830355.1. Taxonomy (NCBI): domain Eukaryota; kingdom Metazoa; phylum Arthropoda; class Malacostraca; order Decapoda; family Parastacidae; genus Cherax; species Cherax destructor. The sequence continues at coordinate 658 of WNWK01001049.1, read as the reverse complement.
CATTAGAAATCTTCCGTATGAAGAAAGATTGAAGACCCTTAAATTACATTCACTTGTAAGACGAAGAATGAGGGGAGACATGATCGAGGTATACAAGTGGAAAATGGGTATTAACAAAGGGGATATAAATAAGGTCTTGAGGATATCTCTCCAAGAGAGAACCCACAATAATGGATTCAAGTTAGATAAGTTTAGATTTAGAAAGAATATAGGAAAGTATTGGTTTGGAAATAGGGTAGTTGATGAGTGGAACAGTCTGCCTAGTAGGGTTATTGAAGCTAGGACCTTGGGTAGTTTCAAATTTAGGTTGGATAAATTCATGAGTGAGAGGGGTTGGATTTGAGTGGGACTCGGCATGAGTGGGTAGAATTGTCAAAGCTTATTTCTTGGGTAGCTTTGAAAATTGGGTTGAGCAAATATTCTGTTAGTGGGATGGATTGTGAAGGACCTGCTAGTATGGGCCAACAGGCCTGCTGCAGTGTTCCTCCTTTCTTATGTTCTTATGTTCTTAGTTAGTGGTGACCTGTTCTTAGCTCAGTGGTGACCTGTTCTTAGCTCAGTGGTGACCTGTTCTTAGCTCAGTGGTGACCTGTTCTTAGCTCAGTGGTGACCTGTTCTTAGCTCAGTGGTGACCTGTTCTTAGCTCAGTGGTGACCTG
>WNWK01001048.1:332500-333883 GCA_009830355.1 Cherax destructor | reverse complement strand
CTGTAAATTTTATTTGCAGTCTTCAATGAGTCTTCACTGCATAACCTTAGGACTAGAGGCAATGTTATAGTGGACTGCATTTCATTATTTGGGTTTATGTTTTGTGGACTCTGTATTTATTTATAAGGGGAAAGGGGGACAAGAGTTCACTGGTGGTAGAGGTAAGGGGTTTTAGGGTATAGTTTTCTGATATATTCACTGCTTAATCAAAGAAATTTGCTGTTGTACAATTTGTAACATGTATTTTGCATGTTTATGACTTATAAATGTATATTTATTGGAAACTAATAAAATGTAAAAAAAAAAAAAAAACTAAACATACCTCAGGTAGTTGCCCAGTTTTAAGAGATGTGTTGAAGATCGTGGTTAGTGGCACACACAGCGTCTCTGCTCCCTCTCTAAGGACCCACAGGGAGATGTTGTCCGTTCCATCGCCTTTGAGGTATCAAGGTCACTGAGCAGCTTCTTCACCTCCTCCTCAGTTGAGTGTATGCCATTCAACACTTGTTGGCATATTCCTTGTTGGTGTCCCGCTCTGTTCTGTCTTCCCAGAGTCCTTCCTGTCTCCACTGTAAATACATACTTCCTTAAATTTCGTGGTGAGCTCCTCACAAACCTCTTGATCATTTCTTGTGAGTTCCCCACCTTCTTTCCTCAGCCTGATCACCTGGTCTTTGACTGTTGTCTTCCTCCTAATGTGGCTATACAGCAGTTTCGGGTCAGACTTGACTTTCGATGCTATGTCGTTTTCGTACTGTCACTGGGCCTCCATCCGTATCTGTGCATACTCGTTTCTGGCTCTTGGCTCTTCGACTAATCTCCTTATTGTGTGTGTGTGTGTACTCACCTAATTGTACTCACCTACTTGTGGTTGCAGAGGTCGAGACTTAGCTCCTGGCCCCGCCTCTTCACTGACCGCTACTAGATCCTCTCTCTCCCTGCTCGATGAGCTTTATCATATCTTGTCTCAAAGCTATGCATGGTTCCTGCCTCCACTACATTACTTGCTAGACTATTCCACTTCCTGACAATTCTATGACTGAAGAAATACTTCCTAACATCCCTTTGACTCGTCTGAGTCTTCAACTTCTAAGTGTGACCCCTTGTTTCTGTGTCCCCTCTCTGGAACATCCTGTCTCTGTCCACCTTATCTATTCCACGCAGTATTTTGTATGTCGTTATCATGTATCCCTAACCCTCCTGTCCTCCAGTGTTGTCATGCCGATTTCCCTTAACCTTTCTTCATAGGACATTTCCCTTAGCTCCAGAACTAACCTTGTTGCAAACCTTTGCACTTTCTCTAATTTCTTGACGTGCTTGACCAGGTGTGGGTTCCAAACTGGTGCTGCATACTCCAATATGGGCCTGACATACACAGTGTAC